>AXCO02011542.1:0-10126 GCA_000473525.2 Anopheles melas
TGCTAAGCAACAACTGAACATCCAGAAGTATTTTTAATTACGCTAACTGGATGTGTTTTACTGGAGTTTTTTTTAAGTGGAAGTTCGTTAACTGAAGTGGTTCTCAGTTAAAAAACACATAAAGGTCAACATATGAAACACCCGGAGTCTCACGAAGGGAAATTCATAGCAAATGTGCATTTTTCTCACAAATTTCAACTCTCAGTTAGCGGTCACCTACTGTATTCTATTGTAGCTAAAATTTTATGTTTGTTAAAGATTTTTACATAAATAAAATGAGCAGTAGTAATAAAGTTATGGAGAAAATTTTTAAAAATAATTGGATCTACAAACGATTTCACGATACACTTTAAAGCGATCGGCCAACCCTGCCTCGAGCGGTGCGCCCCGCACGCTAATGGAGTGCTGAAAGGCAGGCCTTGGCATAGGCGTCCGTCAACCCACCGGCGACGGTGACGTGCGACATGACAGGAATGCATTTCGGAGCCGCACGAACCCACGAACTGATCACGGTTTTTGATTAGGATTTTTGCCATTTCATTGCAGCGTTCGAGAGCGCGATCGAGATTGGATCATGTAGAGTACGATTGACTGATTTTTCCGCTCGCTGCTGCCCTCGGCACGATTTGACCCCTTTTGCGGTGCCAAAAAAAAATAGAAGAAATAAACCAACATTGAAACTCCCTATCGAAAGTGTGCACCCGGCCGGCCTGATCTGATCGGAGCAGCGCGAATGACCTATTTTGTAATTTTATCTCAACCGGATTCGAAAGGGCAACATGCCGCCACCGCAGGAAATGCAGCGACGATTACGCGACCAGATCACGCCGCCATGGCGGCGAATGTAGTGGATGTTGCAATTTTACCCAAACGATCGCCGAAACGATCGATATGCAGCAGTCCGCCCGCATAAAATACGGTCCGGCACGAGACGGCGGGTGCTGTACGAGAGAGGGGTAAAACGACACACACACACGCAGCGTACCGTCCGAAAGTAACTTTCTCAAGGGTGACACACAATGGGAGATGATGATGTGTGGTGTGCGCTCTTGCACGTGCTTTCTGCTCAAAAAGCAATTTTCCTCGCGCGAATGCGGTTTTTTATTAGAGCTCCCCCCCGCCAATACGATCAAACACCGACTTTCACCTCATCTAGCGAACGGATTTTGACCATTTGGGTGAACGGTTGCCGCTGTTGTTGTGGTTCGGTTTAGCGCTTTAGCGTTCCGTCGAACGCGGTTGCGGTTTTATTGCGTAAAAAATATGCGCGTCAACAAAAGCGATGCCCACGCGCGGAAGGTGAATGCACGGAGGGTGCAGGGAGGAAAAAAAAAACGGAACGTTAAAAAAAAACACGTTGATTAGTGCAGACCGCCATCGAGGACGGAAGGATTGAAGAGTTGGATACGATCGCTAAAGCCCACACTCTTGCGCCTCTTTCCTGTCGTCTCATTCAACGCTCAACCAACGCATTACGCTAACATTGGGGTGTTGTGTGTGGGTCGCAGAGAGTGCATAAGATAAGTGCGTGTGTGTGTGTGTGTGTGTGTGTGTGTGTGTGGGCAACAACGCATTGCAAGAAAGAATAAAACCAGTGGGAGGTAAAGTTGCACCTTGTGAAAAAGGGAAGCCCTTAAAACCTCGTGCCATTCAGAAGGGGGTCGAGAAGGTTCACAGACCAAACAGAAGGGTCGGTCGTAAAACGTTCGGTGGGAGAGCAACAAATAAATCAACACTATCTTATTTGCTAATTTGCTTTAATTAATCTATCTTCAATTCAAGCGCTTGGTTGGGGTTTTCTTTCCTCCAACGATGTGCGCGTTTCTATCGCGTTTTGTTGTTCCGGTCATGCGTTTTTCTTTTAATTTGCGTTAAATGCATAAAAGGGGAAGACATCATTTAGAGTTGTTATTACAGCTTCTGAAGTAATACGGTGGCCATTTTGTGTAATTTTTAATGCATTTTTGCGTAATATGCGCTCTATTTACCAAACTGAGAGCTTCTTCTCAACGTAAAAAAGATTTTAGAGAACAAATGCTTCGGTGTTGTCTTTTCTATACAATCTCCATACGTTAAAGCAAAACGTTAAGATGGTTTGCCACGGCTCGGCACGAAACGATGCCGAATTTCTGTGCCGTTTTTTTTACGCCATCTCTCGTGGTGTTTTTTTGTGTGTATCACTTTTTTTGTCTAGCTCGATTTCGCCCCGAACATTCGCGGTTCCACGAACATTCGCAAAACATACCACTACAGTGACAGCGCTGGGCCCAATCACAAAGCAGCGCGCTGTTGTGCGTGAGCCCCCTTGTTCGGCGTTTTGTTTCCCCGCTTTTCGATGCAAACTGGCGCTCACGCTGAGTGCTTGTTCCCCTACGTACGGCGCGGCTCGAACGCCAACACTCACGAGAGCACGGCGAGCGAGATGAAAAATTGTGCGTGAGAGGCACAAGTTTGGACGACTTTTTTTGTTTGTTTCGGCGCTGTTACTCTTCACGCACACACTCAGACAGCACACTGGGCCATGCTGCACACACACACACACACACACGCTTGTCTTACGCACCTCGCACGCAGCGCGCACCACTTGAGACGGCGATGGTACGGCGTGGTTTCGACGGCCGCACAATTTCGGCGCATGTTTGCTACGCCGATCGCGGAGTCGCGGGCGCGGTGGTGCGCGTTGTTGCCGTCTTCGCCGTCCCCGGGGGTGCATTCTTATTCTTCAAACCCCTCGGGGTTGTAATGGTGCAAAGGGAAAGAGAAAGGAATATGGAAGAAAACCCACACGCACAACCGAGTTGTAGTGTAACGCGGCCCCGCGAGCCGTTGGTTGTGGTGTGTGGGTTGGCGGCTGTTGGCTGTTTGCTGCTGCTGCCGTTGTTGCTGCTTTCGCTGCGAATGCGTGTGCGGATGCGGAATTGCGTTAGCTGTTGAAGGTGAGCATGCGGAGGCAGAAAGGTGGGGCTGGGAGAGGGAACGACGAGAGGCCGCATTTTTGGCCGGTTTCGTACACATGCTGGATGATATTAGAGGCACAACATTTGGCAGAAACATTTGGTAGCGGAGCACTGTGAGCGATGATGAGTCGGAATGATGGCAAATGATCGCATTTTTTTTGGGGTTTGTAAATATGTTTAGCGTAAGTGTTATTGCAATTTCAGTACAGAGCATTTTAGATATATTGATATTAAAGGTTTAGATCAAGTAAACGGCTGTTGTTTCGTTTGCTAAAATCGGTTAAAGTCGTGTTTCGAAAATGTTTTACTCTATGCTCTAAGCTCGTGTCTTTTTCAATGTAACGATATAAATTTCATCTATATTTTGGTTTGAACCGAATTCTGATATGAATTTAACGTTTATAAGCTCAAGAAAATGGATCCCTTCTTCTGAAATAGCTGCTACACTGTTTCGCAAATGTTATTATAGATCGTATTGCACACAAACTGTTATACCGCACAATCCAATTATTGGGTTAATGTTTCACAAAACAATCCATTATGCTATTATGTATTGTACAATGGTACAAAGTTTTGCGACAGAGTGCAAATGTCATGCGAAAATGTAGGACAACTATGTATATGAAACAGTTATTATACCTTATCGAGGACTTATCGATAAGTATAACCGTATAAGTATGATATTTTTAGAGAAAGTATGACAATTGGTGTCAAGCATTTAAATTAATTTTCAGCAAGATGTCATGTAATTAAAGATTAATGGCGTTTGGTCGAGTCTAGAATTGAAACTAATACAGATGGATTAGCTGATCGTAAACTTACTTTTACGACTAATTGATCGAAGATCGACATTAAATCGCTTCTTACAAATGTCTGTGTACAGTTTGATTCTGTTGTTTGATTCGTCAGAATACAAAAATCATAAAAGTAATTAATATACATTAAGTTCTTTCTTATTAAAATATAGTATCGTTTATTTGGTTACTTTGAATAACTACAGTCTGTTCCCGAGTTACGCGGTTCTCTACCTAAGCGGATTCGGCGATACGCGGTTTTCTAAATTTGACAGATCAAATGTCCAATCAGTACAACTTGCTTCAAGAATCGTCTAACGCAGTATAAATTGCATTTTTGCAACAAAAATTAATCCATTCAAAAATCGGAAACACTCACATTTTCTGCACGAATTGTATAAAAAAAAAGATAATGCATATAAACGTACTAAATTAAAAAAAAAATACTGTGTAATCAATTGTTATTTTGCCAACAAACGTGAAATTCGACTTATGCAGATATCCGAATTATGCGGATTGTGCGAAAACGCATGAATCGTGCATTTCGAGAACAGACTGTAGTTAATTGTAAAACATCTCCATAAAAGTGTAAATATTCGAAAATAGAGGACATCATCCCAAAAAATTGAAAAAGTAATCAAATAAATTAATACGAGATAAACATCTTCTAATCGTTTGGTGCAAGCAGACGCGCTTTATTTGCTGCATGATTTGCTAAAACGAGTTTATCATTGCTTTCATTTTAACCCCTCCCTCCCCACCCAACGTCCAAAAGCCGTCACCCGATTCCATTAACCATTTTTCCAGCACGTCACACTGTTTCTTATTCATTAAAACACGCGTCCACCACGCTTTCCGCCGTGAATGGGCCAGTCCCTTCCCACGCACTCGGCATCTCGGCCATTGCATCCGCGCGGCCGAAAACGCGCCCTGCATACGCACATTTTCGACCTGCTGCACCAAACGAAAACGCGCTGCCGCCGCCAACGCCGCATCAAAAACCCCGCAACAAGGCTCCCATCAGATCCCTTGCCATCTATCTCTGCAGCTACCGATCGCACACGCAGGAATTAGAAGCCAAACAGACGCGAAGGCCAAAGTAGGGCCTATCTCTCCGAAATTTGTTTGCGTTTGTGTGGCTCCCCTCCCGCTGCGCCGGCCACTTCTCGTACGCACCCACCAGCAGTACCCATTCGCGGTGAAAATGTTCTTTTGCTGCTGCTGCTCGTCTCGCCTAGCCTAGAACCGAAAACTGCCGAGCGAGTGAGCGAGCCCTGCCCCGAAATGCAACGCCTGCCTGTCCCGAATGCGATGGTGGCCGCCGCGCGCGGTGGCATTCGCGCGAACTGCAGCGTTTTGACTTTGAAATGACCGTGAATTGGGCGAGGGTAACGACCGGTCCGGGGCACACAAAAACGCACCGCATGTATTAAGAGAGCGGCAAGGCCCCCGCGTCCTCCCGAGGGTTACTGGAAAAAAGAGGGGAAAAAACGAGGCACACAAACGAGGGAAAAAGGGAAGCAAACAACAACAACAACCTCTGCGGGCCTGTGCGTGTGTTTGTGTGTATGTGTGTGTACGCGTATGCGTTTTTTCGGGATGCGTTTGTGCGTCTTGCTTCCGCCCGCTTGTTTGCGCTAGTCTCATTCCGGCACACCATCAGTGTTTCGAATCTAGGCACACATACACACAGGCAGACACATTTCTTCGTGCCGCTCTTCTCGTTTCGCCCACATGATTGGCACTAACACATACAGAGGCAGCGTGATGTTAAGGGCGAAAAGCAACCAAACTATCATCATGATCATCATCATCATCGTCATCGTCAACGGCAGCAGAAGCACAGTCATCATTGTGATCAGCATTACCCGTCTGCTTTTGCAGTTACACGGTTGCATTGGACTGCGGGCGCGGGTTGTAGAGGAAGAGCAGCAGGGCCAGAGCGGTCCAGAACTAGGCAAAAGTGAACGCAAGCAATCCATGGCAAAGGGAACGAAAACGAAGGTAATGAAACGTAAGATGATGATAACAGCATGGGCGAGGAAGAGGGTCGGGCCGACGTTATAGGGTTTCCCAACGATCGGTTTAACGTTTGATCAGGTTTCGTCCGATACGTGTCATATTTAATATTCAGGAATTTTTGGTGGGGTGTAGAATAATACAATATTCTAGTCAGAAGTGATAACTGCTCGAGGATGAAAAAAATGTTTAAACTTCAGTTTCGATCAGCTAATAGTACAATTAATGCAACATTTCTAGTATTTGATGAAAAAAGTGTAAACAATCGAATTTTAAGGAAATATTGCTAGTGAAAAATTAAGAAAAAACACATCAAAGATATAAAAAAAAACACATAAGAAACAAAATTAGTTTATGAAAACTGGCACAATAAACAGCCTCAGAACAATGCAAACATTGTTAAAGTGTAAGGGAAGGATGTAAACACTAACATTGCAAAGGCTAGCCAAAGGAAGACAAAAGGAAACAGAACAAAAAAAGGAAAAAAAGAAAGAGGAGAAGAAAGAGGATACCAACAATCAATGAAATAAAAGGCTAAGGTGATCAGCGAAAGTTAGAAACAGTGTAATAAAAAAGGTTTAAAGATAATAGTGCAAAACTAGATCAAAATAATAAATCATTTATTGGAGAAGAAACATTTAAAAAAATAAACAAATAAACGAGAAACCCGTCATGGAAAAAAATCAATAAAATATGTGAAAGAATATCGCTTTTGCAAAATTAAAATTAAAGCTTTGCCTAAGAAAAACAAAACAATTCTAACTTCCTTTTCGAGAACCCTGTACGCTCAGTCAGCTATCTGCACGAAGTAGGAGATGCAATAAAGGAGAAAAGAATGAACGAGGGAAAATGACAGAGCACCGAGAAGTAAATGATGCATCGAGTGGCAAAACAGGATTTCTAGTTAGACCCCTAGAGATTCACGATGCCAACGCAGCAGCAAATACAAGACGTGCGTCTACGCAACCAAAGCAAACGCGCAAGTGCTCCGAACGCGCCCTGCTAGCGGCTGTGGAATATATAGCAGAGCCTACTTCTTGCTCGAACCTACATTCTTAGCAGAATACGTTGCTGCCAGAATGCTCTCACTCCGCCGCGCGCGTGCGTTGGTGTCTAGGGGTTGTGTTGTGCTTCTTCTGGATGTTTTTTTTTCTTCTGTGTCCTCTGCTTTGCTTTGGGATTTGGCAGTTTCCCTCTATTCTTCGTCGAGTTTTCGCGCCCTGCTCTCCACACCACACTGGGCCACACTCCTAGATTTCGACCAGCTCCTATCCTATATCTGCCCTATCTCTATCTTACCTCTTTTACTTCGTTGGCCCCGCTTGCACGCACTTGTCCCCGAGCAGGGGGCCGCTCCTGCCAACGCCACCACCACCGCCACTCGTGCGAACGATTGCAATCGTGGATGACGATGCTGTTCGTTTTCTTTTCACGGGATTTTATTACAGCGACGGTTGCGGTCGCTGCGTCTCCTGGGTGGGTAAATGCCTAGGCTATATCTGCAACTGCACGGCAAACGGGCGGGAGGGAGGCAGCCCGGAGGGACAGGAGCGAAAAGGGCCGCGCAGACTGGTGGTTCGCGTACGTACGATCGCGGTTTGAATGTTTGACAATTCTACGTTCGCTGCTCGCTTGGGTGGAAGGTTCTTAGAAATCCTAAGGAGTGGTAGAGCATGGGAAATGGAAAGAGGAATGGTAGGACAGTTTACATAACTTTTTAACATTCTATAGACCCTTTACCGCGGGCGACGAAAGGGCGGACGACAAAAAGGGCGAAGGACCGCGCTGTGCAGAGAGAATGGAAATCGAGGGATAATTCAAACTTTGACAATCTCCCAACAACTAGTGATGGTGGCTTGACGGTATTTGCTCTGACAAGGATCGCCAACGGGTTACTGTGGATGCGGATTGGCTCGGGCAGGAGGCGAGCGGGCAGCTTGACGAAACCGACGACAAATTAGGATGCGGTAGGGATTAGGTGAATCGACGGTTATTTATTTACAATTTGGAATGATATTAACATATTCGATTTTCGTAGCTTTTTTTTTACTTGGAATAAACAAATTTTTTTTTGAGTATTATTACGTGCTAAAATAAAGTAAACCTATATACCCAAAAACCTACGTCATTTACATAAGGCATAATCTTATTTCTTTAGTTATTAGGTTATATGAGTCTTTCAATAAACTATAAAAAATAAGTTAACCTAAAAAAGTTTAAATTTCATTTTCAAGTAATACGTTAATATAAACAAACCAAAATGTATGCGAATATTATGATTTATAAGGTAAACATATTCCGAAGTCATATCACAACAGCTGGATAATGTATGCTAATTTGTATAAATAAGATAACACATATTATTTCTTTCATTTAAACACAAACAAAAAAGGTTATTTTTGTAAATTCCACTTGCACTGTCCATTTTATGATTGTTTCTAAGCAGTTGCAACACCAAAATAGGTAGGTACACGTAATAAAGGAAGCATTGAATTAGCACAATGAAATAGATCACATTCGTTAAGGATGTGTTAAGGATGTTTACATAAACAATAAATACAGAAAATATGGAAAATTCAGGTACAATATAACATAAAAATCTAACTAATATGCAATATTCAATTTACAGCACAAGAAATCAAAGTTGCCCAGGAATAAAAGTAAGAAAAAAACAACCAAAAAGCATTTCTTCGCTACCTCCCCCCCCCCCCAAACCAAAACGTATTAAGTCCTTGATTTAATGCGCTCCTTGCACAGTCTTCCACAATTCCTTTGCAGTTACGTTGCGTGCCACCGGTGCGAGGGGAAAACCGGGGCAGGAGATTTAAAAATGATCCAAGTTGCCCCGGATGAGAACAGAACGCCAAACGAAAGAAATAATGGGCAAAATAGGAATGGACATAAATTTGTAGGTTTTATTTTATTGCCCAGCAGATACCGCTCCCCCCCTTTGCGCTTCCGCCACATGCTTTCTCCCCATTCTTTCCCGTGCAACAGGCTAGACACAAACGCCTAGATTCTCCACCGAAGGAAGAATAAAAAAACAACATCAGGATTGTGGCATGGAATCCCGAAATCTCTTGCGCGACGCGCACCGAGTCTATCTTCCCAAAAACTCGGGCTAGGCGAAAAAAGGGTGAGATGCATTTTTAATTCCTTTTCTACCGTGTGCGTGTATTTTTTCCTTTCTTGTCGATTATTTTGCTTCTTCCTTTTCTCGCTCGATTCGATCCATCGCTCGAGGGCGATCGAAGTTGTTGTTTGGTGGTGGTGGTGGTGAATCGGTTGTGCAAGTGCAAGACGCCTGGTTCCTGTCCCGGCCTGGATAAAGAAACCTGTTGTCTCGCCAGGAAGGAAGAAACTGCGACGCCGAGGACGCCGGCAAATTGGAGAATCGAAACTTCGTGGCGGTCCCCAAAAAACATGCGTGGAGGAAAGCTAAGAAAAGAGGAACAGGAAAACAAGAAAGAAAAGGATTGCTTGAAGCCATTATGGTTTGGGTAAGGGTCAGAGGTGATGGTGGTGGTGTGTGACGAGCTGAAGGGATGGAGGGTCCAAATTCTAGGCGAGTGGGTCGAATCACCACAACCCAGGAAGAACAGGTTTTCTATTATGTTCGTTCCACGTTTATCCTATCCTTTGGTTGGATTTCCAGTTTAAGCCCCACAGAAATCACGGACACTCTAATTGGATTTTTTGCCCTTTCTGCCTACACCTGACTTCTCCTACACGCCGCTTCTCCTGCTTTCGCTTGACTCTACGAGATTGGTTGCGTTTGGTTTTGAGTGCAATGCAAAGGTTCCAGGGTGCGTTTTTCAAAAAAACATTCCGAAAAAGCCAATTCTTATAGCATTTTGGACAAAAAGACAAAAATAATACACCACCGAACCAGTATAAACAAGTGTGCAAGGATAGGAACATTGAAAATGCAACGAAAAGAACGTTAGACTTATAGAAAAGAAAACAATGATTTTTTTTTCTTTCTTGGGAGTAAATATGAAAACACAACACAAAACTCTTTACGATGTCCACACCTTCCTTCCCTTGCCACACATTCTTACGATTGCGCAACGACGCCGTCAACTGCCGGCAAGCGTGTTGCGCAAAGTGTGGACATACGGCATGATCTCCTTGATGTTTCCCCGTTTCCCTGTCCCGCTGTGAGCGGACGCGGGAGAAAATTCGGTTCCGCACAATAAAACAATCCCTGAGGGTCCTGCAATTTTTATGACGCTTAGTCGAGTGGTAGTGGAGAAGAGCTGTAACTAGAAGCGCATTTTGTGGTGTGTTGTTGCCGCCGGTTGGGATGGTTGCTTTACGCGAGTTAACCATCCTATGTGTATGTGACACACCACT
>AXCO02011548.1:0-10124 GCA_000473525.2 Anopheles melas
GTGCCAGCAAAACAGAGCAAAAACCCACAATTTCGTAAGCCAAAACCAGTGCTTGCCCGCATAAAATGCCCGGTGTGGTGCGCACATTCACAACTTGATTGGGCTGCTATATTGCGGGCGCGCGCGAAAACAACTCCCTCCTCCCCCCCCCCCCCCTTTTTGGGTGCTGCAAAATTTTTAACCACTTTCATTGCAGGGATACAGAAATGCCCCATCGTTCGCACAGAAAAAGACACTCAAATCACCCAACGACGCCGATGGTGATGACCGTGATGATGATGGTACCATTTACAGGTCATAAAAACTATTGACCAGCAGCAAATTTGAAGCCACCCGGGGGGAAGCTTCATTTTGCACACTCCCTAACTACTCCCCGGCGGCCATTGCGGGGTGCGAAATTGCGATCGTACACGGTGCGCGCGCGTGATACGCGAAAATACATCCAATTGGGCTTTGTGGATCACCAACTGCGCCGTTTGCGACGATGAGGGAATAATTACCCATCCATCGGATCGTCGATTTGCCTTCGAGTGTGTGTACACGTATGTGCGGTGTTCTCGTTTGGTGTTTGATTGTTGCATCAGAGGGCCACATAAATCAAACTGCAATAGCGCGCAGAGAGCACGGGCATGCGGTTATAGATGTGCAAGATCCCACTCTGCTTGTGTGCAGCCCTACCAAAGGCTTGCGATCTTCGGTGTAATTGTACCGATCGAAAGTATTTACGTTCGATTAGTCCACTTTGTATGCGATTTCGAGGCATTATTTGCCCTGTTACAGACAAACGAACTTGTGATACACATTTAGGGGTAGAGGGGAGCACAAAAGTGCGTCAAACACTGTCGAAACAAAAGCGCTACAAAATTCTATCACATTTGGTATGGGGTGGTAGTTGGCATAAATTAAAAACTGTAGGAAAAAAATGAAACCACTTGCGCATAATGAGCTTCAGCGTTACGTTCTTCACGCACAGCCCTTCATGCGTACATCAGTTGTAGCAGTTTTTGTATATTTTGATATGCCGTTTTTTGTTTATTAATTTTAATGATGAGCAGTAATAAAAAAACCAACCCCACCTGCACTTACCTAACGGTAGCGTAGCGTGGTTGCGGCGGCTTTATCGAAAAGGCTCGAATAAAGTGTAGCGAGAAGCTGAATTTAATGCTGCTTTATTTAAATGCCTAATTAAAAGGGATTACGGTGCCAGCCGACCCGCGGTGGCATCGTTTGACTTAAAGGGCTTTTCTTCGTTCGGCTAGAAAGCAACAAGATTATACAATGGCAAAAAGTGGAGCACAGCAGATATTAATATATTCATTTTGCACCCTCACGAGGGAAATTATTCAAACCCTTTGCTTCACTTAACAGTAAGTGCACGCGTTGAAGGCATACTCTGTCGGACGTTTAAACAAGTGCATCTAAACAAATTGCATCGTGTGCATTCCTTCTCCCGGGTGCTACACGGACGCTTTGCAAGACCTTCGATGCTTCGAGCTTGAGCGGCGGTCAACGTCGATTACTCCGCGTGCTGTCAACTGTCAAGCCCAGCCAACTGATGTTGATCGATGATCCGTGTCGGCCGCCCCATAGTCATCACGTTGTTCCATCACCACACTAAACGCGACTAAACAAAGCGTCGTGCACTTGAGACAGAGCGTTGTCTACCACACACACACACACACACACACAGCAACGGTGCAGCGACATATATGTTGCAACTTGCCGGCGACTTGCATATTATCGGTTCCGCTAGCCGCGATCGGCCGGCGGTCGGTGTGGATATTAAATAATTGCCCTTGCACCATACCCCAATGGTATGCAAATGGAGCCCTAGCGTGTGGAACGCCGGCGAATGTGCTGTCACTTCTTTTGTGCTGCAATCTGTCCATCCCCGTCCTAACCTAACACTCGCAATGAGAGGTGGTGACCGGCCAGCCATTTGATGTGAATATTCGAAGGGCACAACACCACAACGGGGTGGAAAGCTTTCACGACCGACAGGTTTGCGGGCAAGGAAAAGGGGGAGAGAAGCTTTTGTGTAGTGATAATTATTGTATTGAAGGTTTTTAATGCGGAGAATGAAGCATGACAACGGATATGATAATACAATTTAATCCATGATAGAAGAAGGTGTTTGATATCATTAGATAAAATATCACAAAAGACCTATGTCTTAGTCACAAGACATCTTATATTACTATGAAATGATGTAAGGTCGATCGATACTTCAATTGTACATATAACCTATAGTTATAGCGAGACTATTTGTTTGTAATAAGCATAGCAGGTTTTACATACACCTTTGAAACACCTTTGAGATGACGTCATTGTATATATCATTAGGTCGCCTGGGTACTTCAAGATGTCTAGATGGAATACATCACATCAAAGTTTGGAGATATCAGCTTGGAAATTCAGATTTTGGAAATTCCAAGGAACCTCGAAGATTTGGCCACGGTTTGGCGGATGTACGAGTTTCTGATCTTTTTCGTGTTTGATCATGTCATGTAACAATGTAAACTGCAGTAGTTTTCATATCCTGTGGGGTAGGATGTAGGTTATCAATAAAGTTTTGTAACTATAAACTACTGATGCCTCAAGGTACTATTTCCAGCTGAACAGATTCCAAGAAGGGTCCCAAATTTGCTTTGTTAGAAGTCTCCGGCTTTGATTTTAGTGGTTTGAATGTATTCTAGTAGATTCATTCGACGTTTGTCCCGCTGTAAATGTTCTTCATAGGCTTATACATCTTCTTCTGGATATTCAACTGCTTATTCTTAACTTCATATAGCATCTCGAAGCTAGTTCCGAGGATATTGGCAGTTGTTTGCTGGTAGTCGAATTTGAAGATCCGGATAGAAGTTGTGTTCATGATCTTCGTGATATGTCTCAACCGTCTTAATCAGCAACTTCTATCCCTGATGTATCTAACTGTTCATGAACTCTTAACGTTTATTTAATTTCAGCATTTCTTAGATCCTCTTTGTATGTCATTGCTTTAATTTATCGATTACGTCCATAACGAGTTATAGTACAAGTTTCATACATCACCGCCTTTCATGTCCTACCACTCATCCAACCAGCAAAGATGCATTACAAAATGGTTTCAGATTTCCTGTAGCACCTTTAAGATAACCCATCATTATGACATCTTGACCAACAGCACACTTTCTTCTTTTGCAATATCCATCATTACCCAGGCATGGTTGGTTGCATTTGCAATGATAAACAAAAGTGAAATCAGTAATTAAACCACACGCAGGCACATTGCGACCTATTGCAAAAATGCAACATGCTGTTTATCGCGCGTTCATCTGCAAATGCATCTCTGCATTAAACATGTAACCACGGATAAGGCTGCTCACACGCACAGTATGTCCAGGTCCAGTTAAGCTATGCCAGTAGTAGCAGTAACACCACATCACAACATTAAACGGTTTCTCCCCCCCACCCCCGGATTCACGATAAAGTGATCCAATCGAAAACGGAAACCACACCACTCTTTGAGCTGGATGTCACCACCACCGTATATCAGAAGATGGTGTTACTTCCTTCTGTTGGGTACCGCAGTAAAGGTAGTTTCGCCGCGTCATGATGCCGGAAGATGCGACCGCAAAAAAAAAAAACACGGAGCCCAACAGAGCCCAGGTGCGATCGTGATAGGGTTACCGATAGGGATGTTATAGTGGTTTGGTGGTGAGAGATTGCGTAAGCCCAAAGGTAGCCGCGCCACGCCATTTGTAACGAACCGTCACGGCGGCTCTCCGATTATATGAGATGGACGTGTGCCACCCCGCCACAGACACACACACACGCATACCACCGCAGAGAGCATGATGATGGATTGCGGAACTGCAGACAAGCGGACACAGCCAGTCGCTGTGGGACGGCAATAAAGCATAGAAGAAGCTGCTGCGATGGCACACATAATTTTCACCCACCATCACATCACAGGCCGGAGTGGGTGGGTGTAGCCGTCCTCCACCGAAAGAGGGCCAAAACCGTGATGGACAACCCGCCCGATTCACAATCCGTAACGGCACAATTTTGCACTGCTGACATCGCGCAATTAACCTACAAATATTGCTTGCGAGTGAGTTGCTGCTGTTTTTTTTTTGGGACGGCAAGTTTGCAAAATTTTATGAAGAAAAATTGCCACCGGAAAACACATCACCCCAGAGGGCGGCGCGGATTGGCCGCCCGCTTAATGTCGTCGTAAGGTACGCCCTTTACATTTAAGCGTTCTCCGGTCGGGGGGGTTTGCTGGTTGTGTATTGTTTTGCGCGTGAATATTTTCTCCCAGTCAAACAACAACGCTGTAATTATTACACACTTTGATGAACATCCTCCCGAAAAAAGCACACAGTTTCCCAGCGGACGAAGACGAATGTGTAGTCGTCTTTGGAGGAGGAGGATCACGTTCCTGGTGCTGTCTTCCCTGCCCATTCTACAGCGCTTGCGCAATTGCCCGTAAGGTAAAAGGGCTGACAGCTGAGCGCAGGAACAAGGAGAAAGTTCACACTGTTGCGCGGTTGGAGATGGAGTTCAAGTATATGTCAGGAGGTCAGTGAAGGTTTGCGCGCGTATGCGAAGCAAAAACATAATTAATTGTACATGAGGAGTGCAAACAGATCATCTTTCACAAAACCCTACAAAAGCAATTGAACGTTGTAGAAAAAAAAAGGAAAAGCAGATAAGAAAGTACAATTGTACAATGAATGGGTAAAGTAAGAGCACCAAACCGTACAATAGAATTGTTCTTCAGACGGTACTACTTCAGGCACGGCATTGCTCCAAACCCCTCGGAAAGCAGGCCAAGACCTAGTCTCCTCTGGATGTTATTTCGGGAAACCCCGTTGGTGTACTAAAAGGAGAAACAATTTCCAGCTCCAAAACACTTCACTCGTTGTTTGATTATCCATCGTTAGACGGGCTTAGTACTACTACCCGCATTACACACGCCACCGCCGTATGCAAACGGACGCTGAAAGCTCCGCGAAGCGGAAAGAAAGCCACTGTTTGAACCAAAACGCGATGAATGAAAAACCGTTTGATTGATTGCTGAAGCAAATACTGGGGGCTCTCTTTCTACTGTTCCGGGGGGCTGGCTGGCTGTTGTTTTCCATTCTCTCCGTTCCGTCCACGTGTGCTTTCTTCAACTCATTCGACTTGTACGAGTTGGTGTGAAAACTAATCATAGTTGTTAGCGAACGTACACATACAGACACGCACACTTATAGGAGGAGATTGACCGATTCTCGCTATTATCGATCCGGTCGATGGACCCAGGTTTCGCGTTCCGGTGTGGACGGGTCCCTGAAAAGTCCGTCATTTCTTCCTCCATCTACCTACTCCCGCTTAGGAGAACGTAACTGGGTTAAACATTGCTGGCATTCAACGCAATCCATCGGCTAAAGTACGGGTTGTTCCACAACAGTGCATGAAATTTAGCACGGCTCATTCACCTTTTCAACAACTCCCTTCTTCTCACCGAATGGATTGGTCAAAATTCGGTTACTACGTCCACTACAGTACGCAGCTGCTTTAGCGTTTATTTGGTTCCGTTTCCGTATTGCGCCTATTGCTTTTCGCGCATTCACTCCGGAGGGTTTTTATTTTCGCCGTGGATGATGTGAGGTTAGTTTTTACGGCCACAGCCGTTCTCGCGGGGCGGGTCATTTATTGATAGCGGGCGCTCGTTGGTAGGTCAACGAGATGCATCGTCTTGAGGCGGGTTGTGCTGAAAAGCATTGATAAAATTTAGGGCTCCTGGTGGCGATTATTGAGCGGATGAGCCGTGCACGTGTGGCAGGAGGCTCTAGAGCCGTGTGAATGAGGTTTTAGCAAACATCTGGTTTGCGATAGGTTTTAAGAGCAAAGGTAATCAAATGAATGAAGAGAGGGTTGAAGTAGGACTTTGATTTAAAGGAGATAATTTAAAAAATTGGGTATTAAATTGGAATTGTAAATTATGTTTTTGCACTGGCATTAAATAATATTTTTAGCAGTTGTTTTTTTTTTTCTTGAATTACATGTTTGAATTGGACAGAAACATACGATACTATTTGACAGCTTTTGGTGAGGAATCAATGTAGTGGTATACGTGCTTCAAATCCTTGAATTGACCGTAGAACCCTTTGATAATCAAACATAAACATACAAAACCTACCATAAACGTACAAACATACTATCGAAGACATCAATTTCAAAAAGAATCACACAATTTGATGATTATTATTGATTATTGATTTTTTTAGTGATATGTTATATGTATGTTTACATCATTCAATGCGGCGAACATGTCCCTAAGATCAAATTTCAACTTCAACTTCAAACTTTGATATATGTCCAGATTAATGTATAACAACCTGTCCACGAAGTGGTTCTTCAGACACTGGCAGTGTGTCGATTTATAACCAACGTTTTCAAATCAACCTTCAAAAAGGCTATTTGATCTTGCATTATTTAAAGCCGCTCCCGTGATACAGGCATTAAATGGGCAGAACTCAACAACATGCCAATAATCGGATCAAACCTCGTACCGACCGCGCCCTTCTCCATGTCTTATGGGGGTGAACCCAATCAATCACAGCAGATGTAAAGGTCAAGAAGTCACTCCGCAACAAGTGGAATGAAGTTAGTGACTGAGGCAGTCCTCACTGCATTAAATGGAAGTGACTGTAGAATGCCTACATAACCCACGAATAATGATTTACTTTTCTTGAAAAAATATGATCTGAATCTTTTTGGTGCGGTTTTACATTAACTAATTTATATTTTTGATATTTTCGTTCGACTTCCTGGTTTGGTAACTAAAATTGAAGT
Source organism: Anopheles melas (assembly GCA_000473525.2). Classification (NCBI taxonomy): domain Eukaryota; kingdom Metazoa; phylum Arthropoda; class Insecta; order Diptera; family Culicidae; genus Anopheles; species Anopheles melas. The sequence goes on from AXCO02011548.1 coordinate 6,826, forward strand.
TAATCTGTTTTGCCAAGAGGTTCCTGTTTCCATTCCAACAATCTTTCATCCTCTTATAAATAAGCTTCAATTCCGTCTGAGTTTTGAGCCGTAGACTGAGGCTCAGAGGCAACCACGATTACTACACACAATCGTAACAAGAACATACCAAACAATACCTAAACAACATTGTTTTTGTCTTGTCATATTCATCTCATCGCATTACGTGCTTCCAACAGCAAAACAGCAAAAGCTTTGCAAAACAAATAACACTGTACTAGCTGTTTTGTTCTATTTTGTTTCCTTTAGATAGTTCCTGCTTTTGGAAGACTTCCTAGTCCTAATGCTTAGCCCGCTTACTCAACTGCGTGCAAACATTATTAAAAGCGTAATCGCAAATGCCTTCCCTTCCACCTTCGTCAAAGTGCAGTGACACGATTAGCGCAGCCACGAAGAAGAAGCTGAATTCCTTGGGCCTTCCCGCTGTTTACCAAACACAAACCCAAACACGATAACTGGACTGTGCGAATTACCACACCTCAACGGATGCCTCGCGATGCGTTCGAGGGAGGCATACATTATGAATGCCACAACAACGTTGGGTCCGTTGCTCCCGCCAAAACGCGCTTTAGCAAACATTTGCATATGTTTGCACCATTAGGCAGTATGATGATGACATGGAGCAACAGCCAACATCAAAATTGCGACTTCTGATTACTCAATCCACGCGAGTCCTCTTTCAAGCGTGTGAGTGAGCTGTTGAAACCGGATCATCGAAAACGACCGGCTTGTTCCGTGCGAAAATTCAGCAAAGTGCATCGGTGGCTCAGTCCCGCTCACTTTACTGTTCTTGCTGATTCACTTGCTCAGTCTGAGTCATCTCTTTGGCAGCGGATGATTCATACAGTGGTGGTGTTTAGTTCGTTGATTCACAGCCTGTTCTTGAAAGTTAGATGGGCGTTGGCGAGAAGCAGCACCTTCCAACACCAAAAGCACCTTCCTAGAAGGGAAGGTTATTTGACCCACTTTCTGCACCGAAAACCACATCCTCTTGCAAAACTGAAACAGCAGCAAAAAAGGGGGTATGCACACTTCAACAGGAGGTTTAGCTGGGGAGAGATCATTAGGTTCCATGGGTTTTAGGAGATATTCAAAAATGAAATCGGAAGATTCAGTAACATTGGCGTACTTCTGTACTTCTCAGAAGTAAGTTTATAGTTTGACCAGAATGTCCAGAAAGTCTCTACCCTCATTGCCGTGCCCTTATTTCTAGAGATACCACCATATCTAACACCTTCATCAAGGTTAACCAATTTCTTTGATAAATAGTGATTTGCTTCTTCCCATTTTCCTAACCTACTTCGCAATAGGGGTCACAATTAAAAGCCTAACACAAAGCTCATCCTCGCCCTCCAATAATCTATCTCCGATGAAAGGGATACACACACCGTTTGTCCCTATTCCACACTAAACTTCCTCAAACCTTAAGATCTGATCCCGAGCAACCAATCTTCCCAACCATGCCCTTTTCTGCCTCCCTGCGAGTGGAGGGACGGTTAGTAGGACATAACATCAAGCCCGTTGCTTTTGATTATTTTGTACCAGAGGTTGACAGCAAATCGTCGTCATCGTTGGCGTAACACAAATTGTCTTGCGGAGCGCGCGCACTTTTCCAATTCTTTCCCTCCCCGAAAAAAAAATTGAGTGGAGCTGGTGGCCGCGAGACATACTGTGTTGCCGTAGTGCCGTATTGCAATTGCTTAAGCGCGCAATTATTGTCCCTCGGTACGGCTAACAGCAGTACACACTGCAGGGTCGAAGCGCAGGCCTTTTTTGAGGCCAATAGGACACAGCAGTGAAGCACACTGCTGTGTGGACTCTGTTTGGTTTTCGGAAACTTGTCGTTCGTCTAACAGCGATCGATTGCTTGTGAAAATGGTTTCAAGTGACCCCGCTCTGGGTGTTTGGGAGGTAAGAGAGAACCCAACAAAACGTGAGTACGTACTTCGATCGTTAAGGTGTATGATGATGATGATGGTGCTTTTGTGCTGGTTTCTTCTGTTCGGTGTACTCCTCAAAATTTGGAACTTCTCTTCCGTGATTCAGTCATTATCGTGTGCAGCGAGTTTGGTTTCATTTCCGCGTTCAAAAGCGAAGGATGACGCTTAACAAGCTCTCGCGATCGTCACTGCGGTGGTGTGCATTTGGGTGAATTCGCTCAGCGTTAAACGTTCCGAAGTGATTTTGCTTAATTAAATCCATGAATGAGGTGAGCTTAGATGTACAAGTGCGCTCAGTAAACGATCGGTGAGGGCGCATTGTGGTTGTCCTAGATTTTGATCAAAAGCACCCCAAAAAGCCCCATCACGAAAATTGCGTTATCGTATCAGAGAAAGAGAAGATCATCGATCGATAAGTGATCATTTCAATTTCGACGATTAAATCACACTTTTTGTGTCTATTATAGAAGAAATCCAATTTAACTGTGAATCTATTCAACTTGTTATTTTGATATGCCTCCCGGCGGACCGTTTCGTTTTGATACATGAATCATTAATACATTATTAGACTGGTAAATCATATGTTTCTATCTTCGTGGTTTACAATTGTTGCATTTATTATTTACCTAATTTACCTAGAGTTTTTTGTACAGTAAAACTTAAAAACAGTTCCTCATTTCTACAACCTTTGCAATACTACTTGACAGCTTAATACCTCGTCTAAAGGGTGTATCGGAATCAGGTGTAAAACTGCATCCTTAGATGACAGTGAATTAATATTAAATGCAAAATACTTTGTGACATCACAAACGTCACATGTTCGATATGTACCAGTCGGTTAAAAATAGCGAAAAACTTAAACCATTCAATGAGCTTGAATGCTTGTAAAAGCCTGGATGATAATGATACTAGTTATGTCAAAAACTCTATCGTGAAAGTGTGGTATCTGCTTCACAGACTTTTTCAGCTTGAGCCAATAAGATATCGTTGACTCGATCAAAATGATAATAACACCATGTTCTAACATCTATTTCTTCACGTACACCTCACCACACAATCATAATGAGATAATTAAATAGCTTTTTAGTTTAATTTATACTCGACAGCTCATTTCGAAACCCCCAAAGCTACACCGCAATCCGATATGCTATCTGTGTCTATTGCATTGCAATAATTACTGATGTTGAGAGAGAAAAATGCCCCAAAACCGCAACAACAACAAAAAAAACCTGCAGTTGATATCATTGACTCATCGCTACCATCGCCGCCGCTTGGTGTGAAACTATCACTTTTACCCAAGCCAGGCTCTTTATGCAGCCA
>AXCO02011549.1:0-10116 GCA_000473525.2 Anopheles melas
TCCTACGCGGACATGCCGGCCTATACATGCTTTCGAGACTTAATTCATTTCCACCCAGCCGGATAGTTAGTCCTTGTTAAGGGGGGACGGTCCGGTCCATTCTAGGCTTGAACTTATAACGCGCATGATATTGAGTCGTTCGAGTAGACGACTGTACCATTGGGCCGCTCTAAAACATTTATAAGATATTTACAGGCAAATCAATCATCCAAATAGACAAGCAAAATAGGCATCAAATTCACGTTTCATCAAAAAAGCATAAAATAACTGCTCTTTAGGAACGAACAAACTTTCGATAAATGTTTTCCCTGTTTTTCACATTCATGTGCACCTTTTTTTCACTCTTCAGGCCCAAATTCACTATCATCACACAAAGCTGCAGCACAGTTTGCGTTTTATATTTCTTCCATCCCCTTCATCCGGCAGCGTCTCCGAATGTGCCATTCGAGTGTGTAATTTGTTTGTACAGCAGCAACCGTTGATTGTACGGGCAGGAGGATGCAATCATCAACACCTCCCAAAAAAAGGCCCATAATGCATTGTGCTGCATTTCACACCAAACAAAAAAAAACGCCTGCCTTTTGATAGCAAAAAAGCAGCCAGCCAGCAGTCGAATCGTTATGTTGGTGCCGTGCCATTCCACGGGCGGGCTGCAAATTTGTAGCAATCGGAAGCAGCCACCGTGTACAGTGGGCCGGATATGCACGTTTGAAATCTGTCAGCGTGCAAAATCACCACTATATGCCGTCAATCAATCGAGGGTTTGAAATTTGCACAAAGCTTGCACCGGGCAAGGCCACTGGCGGGCTAGGAAGCCGGATGTGAACGGTTTGTTCGCGCGGTTCGTGGCACCTTTTCTTTGCCGCGCTAATGGTTTGACGTCCTGTTTCATTGTGACGAGGAAACACACACACAAACACACGTGGAAAATCACATTCACTTACAAACACACACACACACGTACCTGCTCGAACATGTCAATTTCGGTTGAAAAACGATCGCTCTGCAGCGGAATGCCGGTGGTTGCTTTGCGAGCCGCGCCATCGTCGTCGTCAGGCTAGAGGCTAGAAAAAAAATGTGTCCGCCGCACTCCGTTCGCTGTGATCTTTTTGATCTTTTAATCAAGCGCCGTACGGGAGCGCTGGACGGGCTTGGAATGGCTCCAACCGTTCTGTCGAAAGGTTGGAAAGTCAACCGTTTCCTGTGACGAGGTTTTGTGTGTTTTGCAGCACGCGGCCGTACTCGGGACGGCTGCCACGAATGAACTGCCACCGAATGAACTGACGCTGGACGGTACCGGCTGGTGCGGTACTTGCTTATAAACCGCACACACATACGGTGCGTGCACGTGTGTGTGTGTGAAAAATACAACCCCGATGCTGTTCGAGCCGCCCTTTGTGGGTTTGATGCTGGTTTGGGGGCAGGTTTGCCTTCAATAGGCACCGACTGTACTAATGTGTAGCACGCGAGCATAATAGTGTGTGCGTTCTTATTGATCTCAATTCCTGCCGCACGATGCTTTATGTACCAGTTGGTGGTGGTGGTGTTGGTGGTTGTGGAAGCTGTGCCACCCGTTAGTAAATCGTGCGAGCCATTAACAAACAAACAATCGAAGCGGCTGATAAGCGGGCCTAGCATTTGGGAGGGGGAGCCATTTCCCCGCATAAGGGGGCACTAACCGCCACACGCCAGAGAGGCAAAACTGACATTTTCACATGTCTAGTGAGTAGTAATTAATCAATACAATTTACTATCATATTATTTGCATCAATACGTGTACAGTAATCGACACATTAAAAGTGTTATACAAATTAATATGAAAAATTAAAAAATAAATAAATCAATGTTCACATAATTTATATAGGAAATGATCATTTTGCTCAGAAGCATATGCGTTGTTCCCACTGGTCATCTAAAAAATGAAGTTTGTGGAATCGTTCTTCCTAATTCTGTCAGAAAGTGACGTTAAAATATTCTTATGGAGTTTGCTTTGAGACCAATCGTTGTCCTGCAATTTGGGTTAATAATGGCGCACTTCTTCTAGTAATAATATATGCCAATACAACGAAAAGAGAACAAACGGAAGCTTGATTTGGATATTTATTTGGGTATAGGGGACTGTTTTTTCTCATTGAATTTTTTTTTAATTTTAAATTGCGTTAATTTTGCCTTGAATAAACTCTTTATTTGTATTGTTGTGTTTTATTGAATTTTGTTTGTATTGTTGTGTTTTACACTTAGGAGTCCACAATGAATCATATTTCTGAGAAAGTGGTTTATTTATAGCATTTTATTAATCTTTAGCTAAGAAATTCAAATCACCAAAAATACAAGTGCAAATTTTATTTTGTTGGTCACTGTAAGATTACACATGAAATCGTAATGAAATCAGATATTTCATCAATCAATGATCAATGATCAATGATGTAGCAGGAGTAAAGCAGAGCCAAATATTACTATGACACAGCCGCAGCGTTCGATATATGTATATTATAGTTTAATTAAACACCCACTGTCGCATAATCAGCTAATGCAGTCATCATTTTAGGTATAAACAACCCCATTTACCTTTGATTCCGTGACATTATGATTTTATGACAACAAATTCCATTATCTGCTGCAATAATGGAAACCAACACGATTAGCTACATTTAATTAGCCACCCGTACGCAGCACCTGGCAGGTGTTTACGTTGCCCCTTTCATTCTGCAGGATACGGAGCGCAGCAAAAACACGGCTCCATCAGGTATAATTTTCCCGCCGGAGAATGGTTTTCTGGTATAGTTTGGGTGATTGATTACACTCACCGGTGGTTGGGAATGATTTACATTGTCATCGAAACTGTGAATCATCGAACAGTGAAGGGATGTGGTTGCATTGGTGCGTTGGGCCAACGCGGACAAGCGGTTCCGATTAAAAGTTTAGCGGCTAGCGCCAATTCAGAGCTACACGTGTGTGCTGACGGAAGTGTGTCACAGAAGGGCTGAAAAAAAAAACAAAACACAGAACCAAAAAAACCACACAAACACACAGACACACGGTGATGTAAAATAAAGTGCCCTCAAAACGAGGGAAGAGTTCTTCGGGGTGGCTTAATTGATTTAGCAATTTGCTCTGGTTTTATTGATGTTAATTTTGTCAACATGTGGTTTGCTGTATCTCGCCCATGTAGCTGCCCTTTTTGGACTGCTTTCCTTAAAAGGCCCATTATGTGTGTGTGTATGTATGTGTTTTTTATACATATCCGTGTGTGTGTGTGTGTGTCTATTGTTACATTACGCTGCTTCACTTGCAAGGTCCTATTTACACGCCCAGGCTGCCGAAGCTTTAGAAGGGACAGCAAATGTTACCGACATCGTCCGGGTTGAAGCACCAGCCGGAAGGGAAGCAGATCACATTCAGCGCTACAAACGCATACACATCCAGCTCCGACAGACCGTAAGCGATCATAAAGTGGTCCAACAGGTTGAGGGAAAAATGTTCCGGCTCGGCCGCGTCCTGCAGCAGCGTGCGGGTGGGGAAAAGGTGCACAAAGGCTCTGTTTAGAGATATTCCTGGGATTTACAGCGGCAATGCAGCCTCCACCGGAAGCATGAAGCAGTATGTATGATGCAAAGTGGGGAACCTTTTGCTATGTGCATTTATGAGAATCGATGGGTAGGTTAGCTTGCTGGAATGTTATTTTTGGCATCATGTCCGACCGCCCAGCTGAAGGGAGTGTGAGTGTCCACTCAGAAAGGGCAGCAGATGTTACCGATGTCACTCGTGTCGATGCATCCGGACCGGTAGCAAACGATCGAATATCTAATGAACGATGGGCCAGTGACGACAACGGCAGCAGCGGGTGATAATAGCTTCGTACTGTTGGGTTCCTCCACCAGCTCCAGATGATTTTCACTTACGCTGGGCTGTGGAAGAGATGACATACGTTTACAAGGCACCCAAGCGTCCGAAGCGATGCAAAAAGTGAAGAAGCAAAAACGTTCGTTTCTGCACCGGCAGCAGAACTTCAGCGGATGAAATTGATCTGTCTGGTGGGAAACGGGAAGCAAAAGAAACACGAAATACGAAAAGCTGATTGCTTTCTTGCACCGGGTTTGGGTGATAAATTATTTCATCCAAACACACACACACACACTCACATAGAGGTATGAGAGAGTGAAAAATCTATGTATTAATCAACATTTCACTCCTCCTCGGTCACGATGTTTGCCGTCTGTTGATGAGCGGGCAACTATCAACCGGAATGCAAATAGCGACATCATACGCTCGAAGTCAAAATCGAAGCAAACGGAAATGCAAACGGATGCAGTTATTTGAGATGAATGTGCTGTGCGGGTGTGTGTTTTTTCTCCCTGCAATGGGTTCGATTTGGAGGTGGCGAGTGGGGTGGATTTGAGCGAACAAGAATCATGCTGCTGGTAGCCATTGGTGCGTTATCGAGCTGGCAGGAAATCATTATCGATTCACTGTGTGTGCGCAGGACGTTTCATCGATTGGCCTGCCGGCACTGAAGCAAGGGACGATGGTTGAATAATCATCATTCAAGGGGGGTCTGTGTAGGTAAAACGTTCAAGTAGAAATAGTTACGGAATCGAACGTGTGTGCAGTAAAGAGATTCCGGAAGGAGTATTCCGAAATGCGAAATGAAAAGGAGAACCTGTTGATGTTGGGTGATATATTTTCGTTTCGTTCGGTGCCTTTTGATTACCGGATGTAACAGATTTTCGTCGAGCGAGAGCGCTAGTCTGCTCACGTACTATTGAATAATATGAGTTTAAATGGTTAGAAATGGTTCAAAGAGTTTTCTGAGAAATCGGTCTCAATGAGCCAAACTTGCATCCATTTAGAGTGCAATTTATGTAACGGGAAAATCAATTCACAGTAACATACTGAGTAGAATATATAGCTATATCGGATTTGTATCGTAACGTATTGATCGTTTTAAATGAAGTTTAATTTGTACTAAAAGCCTTGTCTTTTGTGATAAAATTATATTGCTATTGATTGTATCCTTTTTGTTCAGGAACAATAAATTACATCCATGAAAGATTTTAATTATGGAACGTTGAACATTGATTAACTGATCATCAGAGAGTTGTTAAAGGCGCCACTATTGTTTTCAAAAACTGGTGAAATCGATCGAGCCGAGCATCAACCCTCATAGATGACTTCGTGTTTGGACGATTCAAAGATAGAGTGAAGAAAACGGAGCATTACTTCTTGCCTAACATACAATTAACATTATATGATAAGTTTCCATTTCATTTTAAAAAGATATTGTAGCAAATGGCTGTGTAAAAGTGGACTGCGCCGCTAGTTTAGTAAGCAACATTACCTTGAACCGAAAAAAGGAGCACAATAATGGGGCCCTTCACGATTCTAGTCAGCTTTTTTGTATGGATTTTGACCCTTGATGGTTGAAATCATGTCCACACTCCGTACAAAACCTCACTCAAAACTAGCCTGCGATTTTCAGCCTAGATTATTTCAGCCTCAAAGCTAGAATTAGATTGGAGCACCTGCTCGAAAAAAAAGTCATAACAAGGTCGTATTCATTCATCCCAAGGTGCATTCAAAAGAATCTAGAATCAAAGTGTACGTAGAGCAGGTGAACTCATAGCATGTGTTTTTTATAACCAAATGTGAACGTCACTTTTTGACAGGACGGGTGAAAACTTTTGCTCAAAATGGCTTTGTTATACCTTTTAGATTGCACAAAACATTCTTTAAATCTTCATTCACGAGCAGAAGCGATAAAAATCAGCCATCTACATACATACGCCATGGGATAATCCCACCTGTATGCTATACTTACATTGATAGCTGCTCGAAAACTGCTATACAATGTCAGACAGCTGACAGGCTGAAATTTTAGCCTACGATCTTAAAACGCTAAAAACGCGGCCCAATATCTAGTTTGTAAAGATAATAGTCTACAATTCTAAAAATATATCTAAACCGTGGGAAAAAATAAGGTGGCTGTGCAAATTTTATAATTATTTGCTTGCTTCTTCATCACGAGTGTTCCTTACCACAAGATGGGAAAATTTATTAAACGATCATTCCAAACCGCTCGCAACCTTGCAGCGTTCCCAACCATGCAACGCAGCCGCTGAGCAGCGTAACCTCCCCAGCGTCTATTATTGGCATAACCGGCGCCAAGGGTTGGCAATTTCGCTGCATTCGCCGCCTTCTAAGACGCTTTTAAGTGTGGCTATAAAATTTCTCTCTTTCACACACATACACACAGCTTTGCACCGCGCAGAACGTATCGTTTTACGAGCCTTGTGCTGGAACGACACACTCCGGAAAGGCTGTCCGCATCCGGCGACCGAAGCATCGGCGCGCTGCACTGCACAACCCAAGACGGCACCGTTCGGCGCTTATGGATTGAGGAAAATTAATTTATATTTAAATTTTCATCTTTGCCGCCAGCCCCGGTGGTCGCCACGGTGAAGGTAACCAACCGTGGCAGGTCAGCCGGATCATTGCAGCGGGGACTCACGTGAAAGCTCTACCGCTGCGAATGCTGCCACGAAACCATACACAGCACGACTCGCAGCGCCAGCGAGGGTGGATCGTTTGCACCGGGACGGCTTGATGCCATTTTGGACGGATTAAGCTGCTGTGCGGAAAATTTCATACCCGATCTTCACCATAAACACACACGCACACAAACTCACTAGAGATGGTGAATTGCACGAGACAGCCGAGCAGAGCTCCGGGGGTTTGTCGTACCAGAAACTGTAGTGCCACTGAAGCACAAGACGCGAGGGCAGGGCTTTTATAGTCCACTTTAGGCCAAACCCTTGTGACCTGATAAAGGAAGCAGTAATGCTGCTTTATCGGGCTACTCAAACCTAGGAGTAAGTTTCAGCTAGGGCAAGAGGCAATGCGACCAATCTTGCGAACTGGCCAGACTCGGGACAGCTTTAATGAACTGTGCAAATTGATTCCGGTGAAACTACTCAAAGTTTTCGGGCTAAAGTTGCTGCCGGTGTTAGGGCGGGTGGTGAATCGGGCACGATGCCACCCGCTGGTCGAGATGTCAATCGAAAAGAACAAAGCAGCAGACACAGTGGTGACAGGAAATGGAGGGAAGACGACGACTGATCGAGTGGCAAACGAAGCGCATGGGGAGCGCGAAATGTGTGGTAGAGTTTATCAAAAACTTTGCCCTTCTTGTGGCGACTGAACTTCGTACCTTTTGGATTAGTTTTGTCCAGTCGGGAGAGTTCCATCCGTCATTGACACCGATGGGGTGTGGTAATGCAAGGGTTAATGAAAAGAAGCTGGCGTTTTTCAGTTTGCAGGATCTTTGAAGCTATCTGTCAGTAAGAGTGCATTGATTATTTGATTATTTGGTACATGTGTATTGTGGTACAATGACGTGTTATTGATTGATTATTTGGTACATTTTTGTATCTATTTCATAGTTTTGTTGCTTCAAGGTAGAGTTAAAATAGCAGCTTACCAAAATGGATAGTAAAAAAAAAAACAGTAAATCCGGAATGTAGATATCAACCTTTATTTACGCATTATTTCTAACTAATGTAATAAAGGTTGGTTCAAAGCAATCATGATACATGATCAGTGCTTCTCTCCTTGAAATGGAACATTAATCCTTTTTGACAAACTCTGATAACTGTTGTTATCAAATTCGTATATTGATTGATTAGCTGATACGTTAGAGTGGAAGAGTTTCCTCGTCAAAGAATTAATTAACTGATAATTAAACGATGGATCCCTTTCATCTGTCAACGCTCTATTTTCGCATCCGTTCTACCATCTGCAATGGCCAAGCTCGTTGTCACACCCGTTAGCACATTACAAACCCGACCTTTGTCGGGCCGTAATTGAGTGGCAAAATGCAGTTCTCCTGTTCGGTCCGATTTCTAATTGAAGATGAACGACACTTCAAACCCTCTTTCCCCCTTGAGCCCATTCCGTAACCATTGATCGACACAAAAGCTTCCCAGACGACAGACACGAAGACACTATTCAGATGAGTTCAGATGAAAACGAAACAAAATGAGTGGCAAAGAAGTTGAAATCGAGCAGACATGCAACAGAAGCGAAAAAAGAGGCAAAATGCATTTGGTCGAGTATGGTTCAGACTTTGAATGGTTGACCTTTTCCATTTGATTTCCATGAAGTCTTTCGGTGGTTGGTGGAAGGAAAAACAATATTATGACAAGCGCAAATGAGCGACCCGGTGAGCTGAGGCTGACGTCATTGGCGTAAGGCAAGCAGGGCTGCGTAACAGTGCCGTCCGATTTCCATCATCCCAATTAAACGCTTGAAGCTCTTGAAGGACAGAAAAAAGGTTGAATGATTGAAGCTGAGTGTCTCACCTGGAAGCCAACGAACTCAAAGTCCTTCGGTATGCTGCTCGTGTGCCGGGGCAAACGTTCCTCCAGTGCCCTGTCCAGATGGTATTTGATGAAGTTTTCTCGATCTGCCAGGATTGGAATAGGGAGTAGAGAAGAAATATGGTTTAGTCATCGAATCAAGTATCGGATCATGATTGATGCTTTGTCCGGAGGGTGGCGTAAAAATCACCGCCAAAGGCACATTCTGCAAATAGCTTGCTATAGCTCTAATCAATCTTTGTCTAAGTAATGTGCCTTTATCGCGCCAGAGCGGGAGGGGGGGGGGGAAGGGGCTTTTGGCAGCTGCACCGGCACTCTTCGAAGACGGTGGGTTTTGCAAACTTTGTGCAATTAGTTAACAGCTATTTCTGGAAAGCTTGTTTCAGTAGATCATACAGAGTGAAATACCTGCTGATGTGCTGGGCATTGTATCTCGATGGATAATTAATGAAGAGAGTCTCGTGTTAAGGTTAATCCTGATGGCCATTCGAAATTCCTCTTATTTTTAAGCGCCTGAAGGTATGCAAACTATGTTTTGTTCTTCAGTGATTGATTCGAAAAAACTATCTCTTGATTTACGACGCTCAATCTAAACCATAAGAAGTAACTTAAGAAACCCGATTAAATGCAATTATACGTATGTTAAACACTTGTTAGCATTTCTCACACAAAACTAACTACAAATTAAGCCCTACGCAATATAGCTCAAATAATTAAATTATCATTACTGCGCATAATTCATACACCTATTCGCAAACAAGCTTAAGCATTAGGATTGAAAAAAAAGGTTAATTATGCCTGAAAAACCCACCCTTTTCTGGCCTACTTTCGCTTGAATCATGAGAAAACTGCCACCCCAATCGAACGTGGTTTAATCGATCAAATTTAGCTTCATCAATAAATCATGCCCCAACCAATCAGCCACACACGCACGTGAACCAATTATGGGTGATAACGAGCTCGCTTGATAAATTAAAGATAAACCAAAGCGGACGACACAAACAGGAGGTGAAATGAAGCCGGCAGGATGGCCAGTAATCCTTCTATTGTGTGTAGCCTTTCTACTTGTAACACAGCAAATGCAACGGCCCGTCCTTAGTGACAATAGTAATGGGTCATTTTGAATCACCACCATCGTCACACGGGCACATTGGATTGTCCGGGAATGGACAATAATTGCATTCGCCCGCAGCCATGCGTGGCCAATGTGTGTTGCGAAAACTAATTCCAAACATTCATCGAGCCACCGGTTTGACGGAGCGAGGCGCAATTAAAACTAATAAAAGCAGTTGAAAGTTGGTTGCAACGCCACGCCGGGCTTAGCGCTTTCAACTGCTGGGGCAAGACGTTGGAGCATTGGGTATGCGGTGCAGATCACCCTTACCTTCCGGTGCAACGGCATCAAAGTACTGTTGGGCGGGCGTGGCCGTTGATTTGGCTGGTGGTGCAGCATGTCGCTGGTAGTGGACGGTGGTGGCCGCATTTGCGGTGCAAAGTTTCCCCACTAATCCTACGACGATCAACAGGATGCCCGCAATGCCCGGCAGGCCGGCCACTTGGTTGCGCTTGCGTGCTCGTTGGCTGTGCCGCAACATTGCTTCAGCTTTGTCGGCTCACACACACACACAACCACGTCTTGGATGCACTTTTCTGGAGGGAAATACCTGTTTCTCGCAACCCCTTTTTCTCGGAAGGATAATGAGCGAATAATGGTGTGGGTCTTCGCAGACCCAAACGTGTA
>AXCO02011550.1:0-10116 GCA_000473525.2 Anopheles melas
CCGGGCAGTGGCGGCTTCAACTCGGTCGTCCTGCAGCAACAGAATGCGCTCGTTGTGGGTGGGGCACTCGGAAATGGGACGGGACAGCAGAATCTGCTCGTTGGAGGTGGTTCCCAGCAGCAACAGCAGCAGCAGCAGCAGCAGCAGGGAAGCAATGGAGGTGGTGGCAGTGGACCGAACACTCCCTCCAACATCACGCAGCAGTACCCGCCCAACCATCCGCTCAGCGGCTCGAAGCATCTCTGCTCGATCTGTGGCGATCGGGCCAGCGGCAAACATTACGGTGTCTATAGGTAAGAGCAATAGTAGTGTAAGCTTAGTTTTCCCGTTATGGAGATGTTATGGAATTTAAGCTTTTTCGATACAGTTTTGAGGCATTTCGTTTTATTGTATTAAACTCAAAACACAACAATTCACATTATGCGGGGTTTTCCAAATGATAATTCCGTAACACCACAAAACAAAAATCGAAACGAGTGAAGCATTCGTGAACGGATAGAAAAGTGCCAACCAGAGCGCAACAAAAAAACGCGTTTGCGCGCCCATCGGACACCCGAAGATGCGCAAAGAAGCGAAGCAACGAACGCGATCATTTGATGCGAGCGGGAGAAACAGACAATAGAAGACCCCGGCTTAACGCGAAAATTATTCATCTGACCTCGACATTTGCTTCCTTTCGCGGCATCCAATAGCGATGGAGCTACAACGGACGCGGACGGACGGGCGGACGCGATGCGGGTACGGTGGTGAACTGCACTCTCGTGTAGCGCTTGCTTGCCGCCACCTTGTCGTGTCGGTGTATTTCGTTTGCACTAACCTCTGTTAGATGCAGTTTTTCCATTAGATAATTAATATGCCACCCGCGGGATCCGCCGCGTAGCCGATGACGACGACGGCCACGACGTCGATGACGACGACGACCACGACCACAACGCCACTGACTCCGTGTGACATTTAGCGTCAAACGAGCCAGCAACAGCAGCAACCAGGAGCAGCAGGCCAACAGCGGGGACAACCAGCAAACGCACACACTTCCTTCGGGCGCACTTACCACCCCTGCTTGTTAATGCTATCCCATTAATATTTCCTATTTTGCATGTTGCGCATGCAAGCTGCGTTTGCCGGTTTGAATTTATCTCTCCCTTTGCTGCAGTCATAGCTTTGCAAGATGCTTTTAACTATCTTGTACAGTCGCCTTCCGGCGATTGCCTTTTGTAACTAGATCCAAGATTGATGTCACTTTGCGAACGGTTCTAACATTTAACTAGCTTTAGCTCAATTTGAAGTGCCCGCAGAAGTGTCCGCGTTCATGCTCCCTCTGTGCAGCTTGTGTAACCTTTCGCTTCGCAAACTGCAATGCGAACACACCATCAATGAAAGCGAGTGAGCAATTAATAATAGGGTAACACTGCTGCTCGGCTACGTCAGCAAAACTATGGCAGGTCTACGATCGGTGCAGCTGTACTGCTGCTTTGAAGTGCATTCGGGTATTTTTAGCCAACGTTCGGTGAAATGACCCGCTGCCAATGGGGCATGAGCTGTGTCCTCATTTCATAAAGCATATCCAAACCAAGCGAAATCATTGTGGTCTTGAGCCTGTGCAGACTTTTATAAAAACTTTTATTTGAAGCTATCATCATTCCCTGCACTTAATACATTAGCGTTTGAAGATTCACTCAAGCAAGCAAATTCCGTATTGCTCACACGAAGATAACAGTGGCCTCAGCGGGATATCACTTAGCGTGCAGTGGCGGAATGCTTTGCATTCCTGGCACGCTTGCACTACCGATCCGAGCGAACACATTCTAATAACGCATCCGACGTGTGTGCGTGCGCGCCCTGCTGTTCTTCTCTTCCAGCTGCGAGGGATGCAAAGGATTCTTCAAGCGAACGGTACGCAAGGACCTGTCGTACGCGTGCCGGGAGGATAAAAACTGTACGATAGACAAACGCCAAAGAAACCGCTGCCAGTACTGCCGGTACCAGAAATGTTTGGCCTGCGGCATGAAGCGCGAAGCGGTCCAGGAGGAACGGCAGCGTAGCTCCAAATTTTCGATGAAGGTACGCGACAGCGGCGTTTGCCACATTGGGTGTTGGTTTTACATTGCCATTAATGTGTTCTTTCTGCTTCTTTCTCTCTCTTTCTCTCGTGCACACACAGTCCGAAGAAATCAACTCGACCAGCTCGGTGCGGGACGTTGTGGTTGATCGGTTCCTCGAGGCTGAGCAGATCGGCGAACAGAAGAGTGGCGACAATGCCATTCCATACCTGCGCGTTGGCCAGAATTCTATGATTCCATCAGAGTACAAGGTACGTTTGTTTCCCGCCTGCCGGATGTAAATGAGCACACAAACCGCCTCTCCTTAACACGCTCTGCCGGTACTTGTTTGCAGGGCGCCGTATCGCATTTATGTCAGATGGTGAACAAGCAGATCTACCAGCTAATCGAGTTTGCCCGACGGCTGCCAAACTTTTCGAATCTGCCACGCGAGGACCAGGTGACGTTGCTGCGCAGCGGCTGGAACGAGATGCTGATTGCGTCCGTCGCCTGGCGAAGTATGGAGGTGAGTGGTGGAGTGCTTTGAGGAAGAGAGGATGTACACGCTTGTGTGCGATGCGCTCGGGTGTTTACCCTAGCTAACGTGACGTGATTTCAATTTCTCCTTCCTTCCCCTCTTCTGCGCAGTATATTGAAACGGAACGGCCACCGGACGGCAGAAACGATGGCCGCGTCACTATCCGGCAGCCGCAGCTGATGTGCTTGGGACCGAACTTTACGCTGCACCGGAACAGTGCCCAGCAGGCCGGCGTCGACTCCCTGTTCGATCGCATCCTGTGCGAGCTGGCGATCAAAATGAAAAGACTGGACGTGAACCGGGCCGAGCTGGGCATACTGAAGGCTATCATACTGTTCAACTCCGGTGCGTAAGCGATGCTGCGGTGGCCCCGTTGCCTTGTAGATTGAAAGCAACATTTCTATGCACCTTTGCTGACATGACGTATTTGCTTTTCTTGCTTTTAGATATACGGGGCCTAAAGTGTCGGAAGGAGATCGACCAGATGCGGGAGAAAATTTACGCCTGCCTGGACGAGTACTGCAAAACGCAACACCCGTCGGAGGATGGCCGGTTCGCGCAGCTGCTGCTACGGTTGCCCGCCCTCCGCTCGATCAGCCTCAAGTGCATCGATCATCTGAACTTCCTGCGATTGCTCGGCGACAAGCAGCTCGATAACTTCATCATCGAGATGCTGGACACGCCGTTGTAGGCGGAACTGCGCGTGTCTCCCGATCGGCACAGCTCGCCGCCGGACGCGTTCGCCCGAGACGCGCGAGATGGCGATGGGGAGCCAGGGACCGTGCTCCTGCTGTCGACCCTGGTGCAGATGCTGCTGAGAGAGACGGGACTGTTTCTTCTGCTGCTGACGCTGGCATTTCTCAAAGTGTTACTTTCGCGGGCGTAAACAAAACAAAACTCGGCCGCGCGTGGTGGCTAGCACTAAGCGAGCGAACGAGCGGCAGAACAGACAGGCGTTATGCGTTATGAATTATTTTCATAACCGTTTGTCTGCTTAGCGGGCAACAACACACATTTTACACATTCGTTTTTTTATGTTAGCAAATTAATTGCCACGCACCTTTCCCTTCGTTGGGAAATACCAGATTCCGGGCGTAGCTGTAATGATCGTTTTGTTTTGTATGAAAATTAAACCGCTGGGGCTGGGCACCAGAAGTGAAACAATGATAATGGAACAGTAATGAACCTTCGATGCAAAAATCAAAAAAACACACAGAAATATAAGAAAGTATAGTAATACGTTTAAAACATGCTATCATCATCCCTCCCAGAGTAAAGAGAATGGACTTGTTGAAGCAATAGCGGGGGGAGAGCAAGGATCATCGAATCGGTCGGCGACCCAAACGTAATTGCGTGCGAAGCGAGCGTGAGCAATATACAAGCGCGCTTGCCCCGGGCACATGTAAAGTGTGCAACAAGACGTTGAAATGGAAGAAACATGCTAAACGAACAACACACATTACAAAACGATATGGTGCAAATAGATTTTATCAACACTCAACACTTAATCCCTTTTACCAAGTAAGTCTACATAGCTGTAAAGTGATAGGGTATGGGGAACATTTACGAGACGGATAGAGTGAGAGTGAGAGAACCATCACAGACAGACGTTTGTGTGGGTTAAGCAAGGGAAATTGATGTAAACTCTCATTTTCTGCTACTCTGGCCACATTTTTAAGCCAGGAGTAATGGAAAGTAAACGAAATGGAGTAGTGTGACAGCATAAAAAATAGATTTTTGTTTGCCTAGAGTAAGGGATGCAAATTATTATAACCATCCGATTAATGCATTGCACGATAAAACAAACCCCCGTACTGATAGAAGGAAACCGATTCTCTGGTTTAGATCGTTGTTTAGCTACACTGATGTATGTTTAAATGCTGCTTGCAAAATCATCTCTCTACTATTCCGCATTTCATTAAACTCTCGTTTTGCAGTGCTCACTCTCTAGTGGATAATCTCACTAGATCTCATGACAGGATGCTAGGGGAAAGATGTTGAAAATATACTTAACCATGCATAAGATGAATATGCATTGCTCCTACAGAGGTTTTGCTTTGCTCTTTCTTTTCTTGTTTTCTTTAGTTTGTTAGCACCGTAAAGGCAGGCCGGCGGGAAAGTTGTTGTGGGTAAAGCGGCCGAACACACTTGCCCTTGAGTGATGTCTCCCGTCGTAACTCATGATGCATCTGTTTGTTGTGTATTTATATAAGTATTGCTCTGCCTGTGAAAATCCGTTTTAATCACAGCGACAAGTAAGAAAGTGAACTACCTGTGCTCGCTATCGCCACGAGAGGCAGACCACAGCGATGAGCAAGCAATTGTACACATTACACAATCCTAGAAACGCTCACAAGCAAAGCACAGCACATAAATGATGGGAAGAAATGCCACAAGCTGCTGAATGTGAAAGAGATCTATTTATTAATGTTTAAATGCGCTGATATGAACAGCCACTGTTGTAATAATCCTTCCTTTGGCAGTAGAGTAACGTTTGCTTCCTTCAGTCCCATGGTCCCTTTCACTTTAGGCGCACAGTTTCACATCCCCATGAAAGGCCCCATGCATACATATATACCTGCAAAACGCGGAGCTTGAGTGATTGTCCTGTAGTGATGTAAGAGGTAGTGTTCCTTTCCTCCCTGTAGAATTTAATTAGCAAAACGCCCATGTGCAAATGCAACACGTTCTGTAAATCGAACACTACGGAAAAGGGATCAGGCACAGCATAATAACGGCCAGGAATGGGATAAAGGTAGAATGTTGATAGCAGTTTACTTACAGGTTTTGTTGCTGAATGATGTAGAAAGATGATAGGAATGGTTACAGAAACTAGTAGATGGTAACGATGCAGGGAAAATGATATAATGTTTGTTTGTTAGGTTGTTGTTTTGCAAGATGAAAAAAGCAAGAAAAGAAAATACATACGCAACAACCAATAATGGTGTGGGATTAAGTGCAAGAGAAAAAAAAACATGGTAAAGTTCGCATCAGGCGAAATTACCACCATTTAGAATGTGTGTGTTCCTCAGGAAAGAGCAGCAAAATTGCTAATCGAATGTAAAAGATAGCAGAAAAGTGAAACAGTGAACAATGAAAAGAACAGGGTAAATATATTGTGTAGCAGAGTAGGGAAACGGAAATGGCAAAAGTGCGAACAGTGCAAAAGTGTACGACGGATAGATGAAACTAATTTATATATTTGTAAGCATTTCTCAAATGTAATAAAAGAAGACACACAAAACACGACAGAATCAAAAATGTAAGAATTGTAGAGCAAAAAAAAAACGATGAACAAACCATTCAGCACGAGCACCAACCCCATACCTTGCACTGAACCATGGGTTCCGCAAGAGCGAGAGATCGGAACAGTTACGTTTGAAGGGCGAAAGCATCATCGGGGGGGATTGGTATTAGTGAATAAGGTATGATCGTAGGCACACTGTGCCACGAATTTGGTACCTAATACTATGCAAATGTTTAAAAGAAAATAAAAGCTCACATTGGTACTTGAAAAGCGGACGGTGGGTCACAAAAGGAAGTGAATAAATAAAATAAATTTATTTGAAGTAAAAAACAAACGGGTAGGAACGTATCGTCCATGATGAAGATGACACCGAACCACGAAACACAACTGTTGCTGCTGCAGAGAGGGGGTATAACGGTAATATCACAAACGGTAGTGCCATTTATTTTGATGAATAGAGCGCCAGCAGGAGCTGACAATAATAACATCAATAAATTTCATACCCATTTGGTCAGGGGACAGGGGGAAGCCATACAATCCGGCACGAGTTGGGCTAATAAAACATGCAAACAAGAATTGTGGTACTTCCCATGACTGCAAATAATTTTTCCTCATTAAATCCCTTGCGGGAGGGAGCTTTCTCCGGGTGTGATTCATTGGTAAAATGTAATGAAGCATTCGGGACAAGTTCCCGTTTATTGTCAACAAGTAGCAGGCGAGTGGTGACGTTTTCCACGGGAGCTTTCACGCCTGCTCCGATGTTGTACAGCACTGTCTGAAGGTGACGTTTCACATGAAGCATGCACGCGATTTTACAGAAACGACAGCATAATTGGAATGAAAACTATAAACGTGAGTTTATTTTTTTTCTATTTTTTATCACCTATAATCGAACGAAATAAATGTTTTTATATTTTTATTTTGTCCTACATCCTTGCCAGCTGTGGAAAAGACGGCCAGGAAAATGCACAGCTCAGTGCGCCACTCACACTTGGGCGCTCGCTGAGTGTCCAATGTTTTGAAACTCAAGCGCTGCCTGGCAACTCACGTGCGCCCACCGCCGAAGAAAATACACACAGTCGCAGTCGGAGGGTCGTGAAAAACTTCGATGTCGAATTTGCTTCAATGGCGGAGATTGAACGCAAATGAGCGTTGTTTTTGATCCGACGGATGAAAACATAAATCATCGTGCGATGGGCGGTAGTGGTAATAAGTGAGCGAGAAGTTGTGGTGCATTTCCGGTTCTGTACGGTCCTGACTGCAGCAGGCAAACGTGTATAGGCGAGTGTGCGTGCCCCATGTGTGGGGGAGTGAAAAAGTTCGATTGTGTGAGGAAAAATATGGAGTGTAAGCCCAGCCACCTACTCGTCGGGTGCCGCCATAAAGCCTGATTTCGAGATTCGCACGCTCAGATGAGGTGAAAATGGCTAACAACAACAACAGGAGCAGCAGCAGCAGCAGCAGCAGCAGAAAGCAGCATCCAGCATCAAAGCACTCACCGTGCAACCACCACTGTACGTAGTACACACACATACGCATACACAAAGCCCCATCGAAGCAATCGGAGGGATCCTGCACTAACCAACATTAACATCATTAACGCACGGCGTGCTGTGTGTGTGTGTGTGTGCGCTGTTGCCACCCCGTGTCCTTTTGTGGGTCGTTCTGTGGCTGCGTGTGCCTCCGCTCTCTCTCTCTCTCTCTCTGTCGTATCGTTTCGCAGCCAGAGGGAAGGCAGATTTTATCTTTTACCGAAAACAGGGGGTAGCCATAAATCGGTCAGTGATGGAGGAGAGCGTAAGTTAATTGCCATTTTATTGCATCGAACCGAACCGAATGCCCGCAGTTCGACCGCGCTGGTGCTAGTGAAGGGTTTTCTGTGTGCGTCGCGAAGAAGAAGGGACCAAGTGCATTCGTGCTGATGATGTGTTTATTCGATAGTGGCGGCGAGATTCGTGAGTCAGCAGCGCAGTCTGTGGAACAGGCTCCATCCCGAGTGCTCGATAATGGTCTCGCTGCTGCACATAAAACGACCATTTTTTTCCACAACATTAAACGTGTGAGCGTGTGTGTGTGTCAGTGTGTTGAGTGTGTGAGTCGCTGCGTGTTGCTTCGAGCGATGTAAAACAGTTGTTATTGTGTGCTGAAATTACGCGCATGGAGAAAGCTGCTAAAATTCGAAACAAACTGCAAACCACGCCACACAAAGGATACTGGCGAGGGGAAGTGTCGATGGAGCGCCGCATTGTGGACGGCCGTTTTCGATTGCCGCTCCGGATTATGTAAACGAGCCTACACAGCCTACTGTGCCGAAAAGAAGAGAAGAGTGTCGTTCAACTCGCCTCGCAGCGTTCGATCCGTGATGTAAGTATGCAAGCGGGAGATGGGTAACCTGGTGGAGCATGTATCGTGCTCAGCTCCACACAGCTCTCATACAGCTCAGCCAACTGGGCTTCTTTGTGACAATTGGCAACGGTTGCGCTCCAGTCCGGGTACTACCTCACCGTGGCAGCCATTGAGGGGTTTCTTTGTTTGGTTGTGCCATTTGTTCTGCTAGCGGCGGAACGGATTCCTTTTTTTTGCTGTTTTCCACTGTGCGACATTAGCCAGGAGCGAAGGAAACGCATACACACTCACTCGAACGTATGAAGAAGAACGTGGGTTAAAATTGTCCACCCATCCATGGCGATGGGGTGGGTTAAAAGGCAGAACGCTCTCGCCGAGGGTGGGCACCGGTAATGGAGGATGAAAATCGATATTCACCCCTGCACACTCTTCTCCACACTGCGAGCTCCACTCACCCGGGGCACCTTGCCACAAGCTTGGTTGCTGGTTGGTGTCTTTTGTTTCCACTGGCTCCCAATAACGCCAGTCCGTAGCCATGGTAATTTGGGTGGGAGGTGAAAAAGGCTACTTTTTTTTTTGTTTGTAGGTCAACAGAACCACGACGGCAAGACAAAAGGTTTGACCATGTTCGTGGAAATGTTGTGGAGCGAGTGGTGAAGCACATGATGGAATGAGTCCGCGTCGTCGGACAGCTGTTTCTCTGCCCGTTTGGCGCCATTTACCGATCGCAGGTGGTCGAGTTTTGGCACTTGGATTGGTTTGTTTTGTTTGTTCCTTGGCCCTGTTTCGAGTGTGTTATTTTTGTGCAAATACTTCAACACACATACGTACACATCGATATGTATCTAAAACCAAAACACACATACAAGCACCAGTAAAAGCAGTCCCATAACGCGCCCGCGCTCGGCTGGAGTGGAGTAAACATTATGCATTATTAATTTCGCTCAGCTCAACTGGTCGGCGTTTTTGGGATGGCCCCATTGGCAGGATGAATGATGAATTGGTCTTGTTTGCTGGCCCTGGTTTACGACATGTCGTATCGCAGATACTGCTCAATCGATTGAACAATTCTCTTGCCGAGCGAGTCCGACGCGATCGTCAATCACAAACGACCAGGCGTCTCCACGGCGAAGGAAAATGTGTTTTATTTTTCCCTGCCTCTTCTGCTCCGCCTCTGTATGCGTCTCTGTGTAATCTTGAAACGTTTTCCCTCCTTCCTTCATCCTCCCTTATCTTTCGTTTTTATTCGTACAATCTCGACGGATGAAAGCTATACGGCTAACGGCTCAGTATGAAATTAAGATTACCCAGGAGACAATCTCTAATCCGTATACCTCCTCCCACCCAAACCGTGCAGCTTTGAGACGCTGTACGGTGGAAATTGCGTTGGGTACTTGTTGTGTTTAGAGTTTGAAAGTAACACTAAACCGAGATTCACAGCCACTGCCACTGCAGGGTTCAGCCGGTGCTGGGGTATTTTTATTACCTCACCGTTGACCTTTTTACCGTGTTAGAGAAGTGTCCTTTTCCGAAATAGAGAGAAACCGAAAAGGAACATAAAGTAGTGGTGCCGGCTTGCAGGGATGGGAATAATGGAGTGAGGTTTTTTTTGTGCTGTTGGTGATTACGGTTAAACTTTCTCCCAATGCTTGGGTGGGCGTGGGGCAATATAAATGACACAGTACTTTTTGATACCAGACCAAAATGGACTTAATTTAAATCAATTACATGAAATAGGAATAATTTATAAACTATGAAATTAAAGATCGAAATAATGTAGTAAAATTTAAAATTGATGACACATTCCATTTTTTCTCATTTAGTTAAAAGAAATTGAAAGTCTATAGGTTAACGTTTGTATGTACATTTAATTGCATTACTCAACATTTATTATGTTGAATGACATACTCTATATGGCGTAAACGTCCTACGCGGATATACCGGCC
>AXCO02011551.1:0-12894 GCA_000473525.2 Anopheles melas
CGAATAAAAACATAGATAAAATACGACCATATGAGCGATAAGGAAACGAGGGTACCGAAAAGAAGGAGTCAGGATACGGCCCTTCAATCGACACTCTACCAGTATGCGTGTGTGTGTATGGGCACCATCACGGTTGAGCGCATTATGATTGGAAGATTCAATTACATGCCGTACTCAATGAAAAACCAATAGATTCGCTCACTTCTTTTTTTGTTGTAGATATTGGATCAAATCATCCCATCGTTAGTTCGCTAGAAAGGATTTATACTTGTACTGCAATACATCGATATAATAACGCTGAGTACAGATACGGACACTAAAATGTAGAGGGTGTACAGGTCTATCGTCAAGGCCCGCCCGTCCCCGGGAGCCCTCTAATTAAGCACCCTTCCGAGAGTTTGTGCGTTCGGCACTTACCGATCGTTGCAATAATTTGGCTACGCTTTTCACCCAGCAAGGTTGGCCCGGGTTTGTTCCATCGACAAGGACGATGGATAGCTGTGGAACTGTGTGTGAGTGTTGCTTTTATGTGCGTAATTATAATCCTATCGGTAGAGTGGCACAGATGTTTACCCTTGGTTGAGCTCAGCGTAAAGCTCAGAAGGGCTTTTCAATAGTTTTTGGAAAGGTGAGACCTCTTTTTAAAACTGTTTTAATTGATGAAGCGTTTCTCGGTACGTTGATGTATTGAACGAGGATATGTACTCTTTGTCCAGGATATCTTTTATATTATAACTCAAATCAGCCGCTGTGTTGGGTAATCCAATCATGGGGCTCTTCACGATTCTAGTCAGTTTTTTGTATGGAGTTTGACAGTTGGATGCTGAAATCATGTAAACACTCCATACAAAACCACACAAACAACTAGCCTGCAATTATCAGTCTATATTATTTTAGCCTCAAAGCTAGAATTAGATTCGAGTACCTGCTCGAAAACATGGCGTTGTTTACGTTTACCCCAAGGTGCATTAAAGAGATCAGGTGGTGGAATCTAGAATCAAAGTGTATGTAGTCCAGGTGATCTCATATCATGTTTTTTAAAACCAAATTTCAATATCACTTTTTGACAGGATGGGTGAAAAATTTTGTTCAAACAAGCTTTCTTGAGGCTTGACGAATACTCAAAACACTCTAAAAATCTTCATTCATAAACAGAAGCGATAAAAATCAGCCTTCTAAATTGATACACCTTGGGATAAGCCCACCTGTGTATTATACTCACTTAGATAGCTGCTCGAAAACTGCTATTAAATGCAAACAGCTGAGAGGCTGAAATTTCAGCCTACCAACTTAAAACGGAAATGACCCCATAATATATTTATAAAAAAAAACATATTGAGCATTTTTAAGAACAATTTGAAGTTTATTTTCATTTTTAAGAAAATTTGAACGTTGGCAACCGTAGAACCACCCAACTCCTTTCACGTTCAAAAGCATATTGTAGTTTGTCCCGATCAAATGTCAAAAGAAAGTCTGTCTCTTATGTGTACCTTACCATCTTCTAGCTGCACCCTACTGTTCGTAGCTCAAGAAACATTTACTATGCCTTTTACACCATTTGCCTAAAGAATGCTTTTGTTCAGGCATAGCCCTGTCACTTCATATCGTTCTTAACGAAACACGAACATTCTTCGTTCAATTTCGAGTGTTCGGCACGATCGAGCACTTTATAAATAACAGTGAATGTCGCGAATAAAAGCTCTCTTTCAATTTTGCTGCACAACGAATAACTGCTGGTAAATATTAAAGATTTGAAAGTTACACCGAAACGCGGAAAATAGATTATCCGAAATAGTGAGATTAAACAGCTTTATTATGAGTGTACTAAGTCATGTTTTAACATGTCTGTTGGAAATGCTCAATAGTTTTTCAATTTGTAAAACCTTAAAATTGTTCTGAAGACGGTTATCAGACTGTCTGTTCAAATTAAATTTGGAATTTTGATAGCTGACTTAAATCAACCTGTAAACATATGTCAAAGCACGTTTCGGAACATGTTATTTGCGACTACGGCATCAAGATCAGTTGATTTATTGAATAACATATTAAGTCATGGATGAAGAGAACTTGGAACAGACTATACAGGCTGTACCTTAGATACGCTATGACTAGTGCTTCCTAAAGCTATGTGCTGTTTATAAATATCTTAGCCACATATATTGCACTTCAAATAGCCTGAGTTTGAATAGTGTCAAATCGTCTTGTCACATATCGAAAAAACAAGAGATCAGGAAAGTCCTTCCGATCTTAAGTCAATTGTGTGTTCAATATATGTCAGCAATGTTGATAGTTTGATAAACAAATTTATAGTTTAGATGAAAAATAAAGACAATGGCAATTTACAAAACACGTTTCACGTTATGGTTATTATGTCACAGCTTTCAAATAGCTTTTGGTTCAAATTGAGGCACATTGACATTTTTCAAATTATTATGCCGTATTTCAACAGTGAAATATTCTTTCATGGATTTGAATTCTTGGCATGGATTCCTACTCATATGCAAACGATTTTATCAGATTTTTTTTTTAAGAAATCATTTTGAAAATAAATCTCAACCATTGTTATGACTTCTTCATCAATGCTTCATGACCTTCTCAAGAACATATCTATAGCAATACGCTGTAATTTTGATTGTTAATCTGCGCATCATATATATCGTAAAGGTCTAGAAATGGATTGAACTAGTATGCTTAACAGATATCTGTAGTCCGAGCCAAACCTTTTCATCTATGCTTAGAGATGCCTTTTTTAAATAGTTCGTTGTGTTCTATTTACCGTATCCACACGGAGCAGAGAAAAGTTTGGAGTCACGCTTAAATAAAGTTGACTCTTTCTTTAGTACTACCGTTTGTACGGCCACGATATTATTCATTAATTTTGTGGCAGCATTATTATCGTGATCGCAATTTTGAAAAATGAATTATTGATACCCCTTGATAGATTGATGTCTTGCAATTGGTTTGTACTTGAAAATACTCACTAACAATTTTATAAAACACTATCACTACCGATAACATAGGTATATTCTATCACTATCGCAGATTCATCACTTTCAGATGGAGAATTTCGTGTAATGTGTAAGGATGTGTAAATAAGGAAATATCCCTTCCATTTATGCTAATACTTGAGCTTATCTGAGAACTTTTTAGCTTTCATTTGGAATACAGTTTGTTAGAATTTAATGGTTGTGTTCTGTTCTAATATAATTTTAATATGCTGCATGATAGGGTTGGTGATGGTATAAGTTGCTACATATATATTTTGTTATGGGCAGACATAAAGAATAATAAAAGCTTAGTATATTTGTTGATTCAGTAACGAAGTACATATATCTATTGAAGTCTAATTTTGGCTTATTTAGTTTTTAATGTTGTGCTTTAATTGGATGATGGAACTTTTGCATTAAAAATAAATGGATAACATTTATCGCTTTTTCACTGATTTCTCGTGACCCGAACTAACAAAACGTTGATTTCACTTTCAATAATAGTACCGCAGTCAAACTCTAACCGTGATGAGCGTCTAAAACAGACACCATGCGACAGTTTATGGACATTGCATAAGCCTGTTCCGGCATCTACAGCATATTGGCACTATTAGACAGCAATCAGAGCATCAAAAGAACACTCGGGTCCGAATGACCGACGAAGCGACTTGAGGTTCCAAAGGTAGCTGACAATGAAGACCGAGGGACGTGTGACTATATTGCTGCGTTCGCTTGGTAAGGAGGTTGATGCAACCGGCTAAACAGTAAAATAGTACTTGTGGAATATTAACAAACATACCAGGAAGCAGAAATCGCGTCCACTGGCTTCGTAGCGGTAAGCAATGACGCCAAAACTTAATGTGAACCAGTCCAACAGCTCCCAGCTACATCCGATTGAGAATTTCTGGGCCAACATGATGCAAAAGCTCTACTCGAACAATTTTGTCGTGCAACTGAAGAGGAATTGTTAAAAATCGAAGTTATCAAGGTCGTAGATTTACTCCACCTTTTAAAGAAAACGTAATATACGTTAAAATGTGTTGAAAAATATCAGATTACTCCTATCTTTATCCTTTGATGTCATTTAGTGTGAGCTCTCTGCGTGCAGTATGTAAAATATTATATTATTCAATTGCTGCAGAGCTTTCACTATCAATTGCTCCAATGATAAACGCAACAGTGACGCATACGGCAAATATTTCCATAATAAATCAATCGAACTAGAGCGATGCGAGCCAAACACTTGTGGAAAAGGTATTGAAAGGATAAAACAAATACACGGAAAATCTAATAGAAATGTGAAAAACGAACCTAAAACATCCTAACCACAGTCCCTCGGCCTAAATGTATCAGCATGATTTGTACTCAGTGTTCTCCCCCTGCGGTAACAATACCTTCGGTTTCATAAAAATCAACCACCCCTTGTCAGGGAAATCATAACCCTCTATCAATTCTGAAAATTCTTAGCATATGGCCACACACAAACACGCACACACACATACGAACACTGCGGATCAATTTTTCTTCCTCCCTCAGCATGTAATCCCGAAATAAAAAGCGATCATCATCTGGTCCGTCTAGTGATGCTTATTGCCCCAAAAGGATTGTGTTGGATGTTTTCATCTTTCACGAAACCACCTCGCCAGACAAAAAAAAAAAAAACACTAGGGGAAAGTGAAATAGAATCTCAACACATACAAACAAAAAAACAACTCCCAGCTAAGGGTAAGACTGCTTGAATGTATTTGTTTTCGCATCTTTTCTCAATGGTGCGGCAAAAGGTTATCCCGAAATGGGATGAAAGAAGCAGCCGTACAAAAAAAAACGAGACGCATAAACCCCTACGTACGAGGGTGAAACAAATCTGCAAACCATCAAACCCATTCATGCGGAAGGAAACCCCACAAGCGAAGGGAAAAGATGGGGAAACCTGTAAGAATAGAAAAGACGGACAAAAACAGTCCTCTAAAAACCTGATGTTCGACGGGGGGAGATTGAAGAAAAGCAAAGATCAAGTGTTTGAGTTACAAATAGAAAACAGTAAAAAAAGGCGCAGAGATGAAAAGAAGGCACAGAAAAAAGCATAATGTTTGCAAAAAGATCACAATAAAAGTGGAAGGCATAAAAAAGAAAGCACGAGGCTTGTCACTTGGGACGTCAAATGAGGTGCGGGAGGCAAGAGGAAAGTAGCAAAAGAAACCTTCTGCGTCTTTTTTTTCCTACCACCAAAATGAAGTGGAGTTTTCGCTGGATGACTCCCTTCCTAGGGCACTTTCCCGAACGCTCCGCTAAGCCCGCTAGTTCACGTCTGCGAAATGCGGTGTAATTTATGGAATCATTCAATCATTTCTGATTACTCGCTTGCTCGAGGTTCGGCGTAAACTGCTGCAGCCATCTCAGGCTGAGGGACAAAATCCGGTTTTCCGTCTTGGAAGGCCGACTTGCCGACTTTCTGGTGACAAGGGCGTACTTCACCGTACGCCACCACCATCACTCGCTGGGTTTTGGCAAGCAAACATAATCATTGTCGCCCCGAACCGGCGGGACGGTGGGGCGTACAATTTATAGCTTATTAATTTCCTTACCTTTTATGCTCTGCCCAGCTGAAATATAGACCCAATTTATCGCCCGTCAAATGGTTGCCACGGTTGAATTGGTCACGGGATGAACCGTTTTGTATGAATCGGTCGGGAAGAAACCGAGTGAAGGAAGGGGGGGGGGGGGAGTAAACGTCTGGATGGTGATATTTGGCGATGGATGATTTGATGCATATTGTGTGAGACGTGCGAGCGGAGCGAGACGGTGTAACAGGCCGGTAGATGGATTTTGCAATCGATTGCTCGACACTTCGGGGAGCGCACGAATGTAAAGTCAGCTTAATGGGCGGGTTGGATGGTTGTGTGGTGGGATTAGTAAATTATGGCAAGAGATTTTCCATCTTCCAGCACCTCTCCCCTGAGAAAGCGCTATGAGCGGCCACGATCGATATGCAATGGTGTTGTGTGTGTGTGTGTGTGTGTGTGTGTGTGTGTGTGTGTGTGTGTGTGTAGGACAAGCCAGTTGGCCCACCCGGTAAGTTGGCAGCGGATTGATCGAACGATTGATTGGATGATTGATTGAGTGGACGTAATGATTTTCGCGCACCGGTAGCGTCACCGCTGCACCGGTGACGTTTCATTAGCACGATCAGGGCGAAGCGGAGCGAGACCACCTGAAGACGGTCTTGGTCCCTGGAGGTGGGTCAGAGATTTGTTAATTATCCTACGGGTTTGCGTTTTGTCTGCGGTCGCGCACCCCGCCACGGGGGGAACCAACCCGGAAGCCTCTGACCTCTTCCGGTTTGCGTCAATCTTAATGATGTTGTCCGAGATGATTGTACAACCGGTGTTGGAACAGTGATTGAGATTGGATAGCATGACATTGCGTGGTTGAAGGTTGGACAGGTGGGCCTCCGCCAGTGACCCGGCAGGGCGATGAGATAAAATTAATAGCCAATCAATAACTGTTTGTGGTTGGATTGGATGAATTATTAGAAATTACATCGTAATTAGCATTAAGCGTGCGGTAAGTGTGCATGACAATTGAGTTTGATTGAATCGAATTTGTTGCAATTCTTTCGTATGAGATGGAGAAAGGTTTTTGATTGTTCTATGAGAACATAATCAGTCATTTGCTACCAGGTATTAAATGATGTGTCTCTTTTTTTCTTAACTTTGACAACTTGTGTATTGTCAGGATTATGGATGCACGAGAGGACAATAAAAAATATAAAAATTAACTGTTGAACGGATAATACCTAACATATTATAATCTGGCGGTAACTATAATATCTATTTTGGTCTATTGTCTATATATCGAGCAACATGATTTCATTGGACATTTTCTCTGTATATCGTAGTAATTGGAGAGCTACTTTACGCATAGAAAAGCAATACGAGTAAATAGAAGCGAATAGTGCGAAATAGTTAAATATTAATTATTCTTTCTCATTTTAGAGACATGGATTCCATTAAATGCTCTTTTTTCCTTCAGCTCGATATATTAGATCGTTCCAGCACGTGGGCTGCCCATGCTATACACATAGATCTGATAGGGTCTGTAAAGTAATTTTAAACCGTCCTCAAGGACAGAGGGGGCGTGGAACTACAAAAACAAAAACTATAAAAAAGACTCATAGACTTGCAAAATGACACTGTCAATGTCAAAAAAGAAAAAAAAACTGACTGAAACAAAATTCATGTCAACGTCACCATCACGTGCTTGGTACTATTTTTGCAACCAACTATTGGTCAGTCACTTGGTTGCGACATGTTCTGTCGGTGATCATCACGATAATCATGGGAGATATGCGGTGCTTGTTAGTGTTCCCAAGCAACAAAATGAGCATGCTTTCTCGCTGAAATGCTGTTTCATTTACCTAACAGACCACCAAAGCGAACAGAGCGAGAAAGCATGATTTGTTCCTTGAGACCAGGAGTCATGACCAAGTGAGTGACCAAGAGATGGGTGCTACAAAAATGTCACCAAGCATGTGATAGGCCATAATTATGCATGCGACAGCATGAAGCTCACCTTGTCAGTCAGAGTATCGGGGTTGAATCAAACAATCGCACGTCACGTTCGGCTTGTCATAACGCACTTTCATTGAGTATCAGCAATGAACATCTAGCAACCACGGATATGTTCATTGTTTTCGGTTGCGATCGTCACGTGATGCTCATAATATTTTGGAACTCTGACCTAATGTATGAAGTTAATATACAATTGTGCAAAATAAAACTATTATTTAAATAAAAAATGAGACTCAAACTATCAAGGCAACCAATTTTAAAGTGAACCGACCCTTCAAATTTTTTACCCCTAAACCTCGAATCTTCTTAACGCATTTTTAAGTAGAAATCATCAATTAGTATATAAACAAAACTAATAGTATGTTTTCTAGTGGTTGATTGCATTGAAATGGACGAAAGGCTTGTGCGGGAGCCTAACCGTCAATAAAAAAAAACATGGGTGGAAAGTTTATAATTGAGTCTATGTCCTTTCTGACAATCATTAGTTAAAAAATCCAAAGACCATGTAAGAAACGGATATCAATAGGCTGTTTCTGACCTCTAAAGTTAATCTAAAAGTGTTTAGTTCAATAAATATCTCCTCTTTATCTTACATCTTAGTCCCTCATCTTACAGACATTGCGTCTTCGTTGAAGTTCGAACTACTGTCCAACGTCTGTGCTAGAATAATGTCTGTAGCGACCAGAGCGCCATCTGGTGCGCACACCTAGAACGACCGACCAAAATGTTTAACGGGCTAGTTAGGCAGGGACTGCACACAAAGCTAGAGCAGGACAAACAGTGGTAGCATGCTTCACCGCAGCTATAAAAACGGTGGCTTGCTACATACACGTTCTCTCTCGTTCTAAATGTTTCAACACTGACACGCGCATATCCGTCCGGCTTAACCAATACATTCTCTTCTCCGACGACTCTCGAACGAGTAACAGCAGCTTTCGCGTCCCTCCCGAATTCACCGTTCCGCGGCTTAGTGCTAATACCAATTACGAATAAATCGACTCTTGTAAACGTTGTACGCTAGGCGTGTTGCGTATCCTTTCTTTCAAAAAGTAGGGAGCACCTAAATGTCTAAACAGGGCGATCTTTGCTGCTTTGAACCTAAAAAGAAGGGAAATTATCTTTTAGAATCACTTGAAGAAAAACATACATTAACAAAAGGCATCAAAGTGTAAAGCTTTAGGTTGAGAACACGTTAATAAGTATAACCAATAGCCCAACTATCAAGCTCTACTTCCAAAAGGCTTAACAAAGACAACACTTTACATCAAGGTAAAGGCTTTCATCTTTGAAAGTTCCTTTTGTAATATCCCAGCCTCATCCATCTTCTCTAAGTAACTGACCAAAAACACACTCATTGCCTAAGACAGCTTAAACATGCTCACCGGCTGTCATTAAGCGCGAAAGCTTCCACGATTGCTCCATTTCAGGAACGGGCCCCATTCCGTCAACTGTCATCATCATCATCCCCGAAGCACACCACTCCAGGGACGTTGATTATCGTGCTCAATCAATGATTTGTGGAGTGATGCGGAATGGCCAAAGATGCTTTCAAGTGCAGAAATTGGCCAACCACTCAAAGTTCCTCAACGTCCCGTCTCTCACAACCCCCCGTGCTTCTTCAAAAGGTGCGTGTTGTTGCGACACTACCACACTTAAACATTGTCAAGTTTCCTTTCGACGGTGCCACTTTTGACATTTGAATAAAACACAACCACTCAGCGGTAGCGCAGCGAATGCTCGGGCAAGAGGATGCTTCTAGCGCAGTGGAAAATAGAAAAGAAGTTCTCGCTCGATGGCTAAGCGCTGTAACGAAGTGTAAATAAGCGAAGCGAAAGTCCCCACACCCGCCCCACTCAAAGCATTCAGCTTCCTTGGTCGGGGAAGCTCAAAAACCGCAAAAATAACCTAAGCTTAACTCAGCAGGACGGCTCAAACATACACACACACACACACCCACACTGGCTTGGGTAGTCATTGGAACGCAGTGGAGAAGTTTTCCGTGCTCGAGAATTGACTCGACTGCGTTAGTCAACACTCTCGCTAAGACACTTCCGTTCCGTGAAAGTTAAATTCTACGAAATGAAATAACTAATTGCAAGTATCATGGTAGGAAGGGCAATGGAAGGAGCACTGTGAAGGCACTATGAAGGTAGAAACTATGGCCGAAAGCATTCCCTTGTCGCTTCAACTCTCCTCCTTACATGCCAACAAACACACGGAAGCGTTTATCTCGAGGAGCGGACGGAAAAATAATTTCTCCGACAAATTCGGTCTGCCGAGCGCGCAGCAACTTGTCTTCTTTTTGGGCGGGGGGGGGGGGGGGGTTTGGTTCAACTGTTCCGAGTTTTCATGTTCATTTTTCTTTCACTTTTCTCCCTCTCCCATCCCATCCTCACCTTTTGTGGGCAAAGTG
This sequence comes from Anopheles melas, assembly GCA_000473525.2. Classification (NCBI taxonomy): domain Eukaryota; kingdom Metazoa; phylum Arthropoda; class Insecta; order Diptera; family Culicidae; genus Anopheles; species Anopheles melas. The sequence continues at coordinate 9,972 of AXCO02011551.1, forward strand.
CCTTCCGTTTTATTTGCTGCGTTTGACTTTTATCTCGTACAGCGACTGGCGTGGCTCTGTTTCAGTAGCGCAAACTGCATGCTGCAAACGGGCGTGCGCTGCCGTTGAGTGCACCTGTGTGCAGTTTGTTCACACACGTAGGCGCAAGCACGGAAAATATTTGGCCACACTGCTTCCCCCTGCCAGCTTCCAGAAATCAAGCAGGGATGATAATAATAGTAATAATGCCGACCTGTTTTTGGGGCCAAAAGTTCTGGGCAAAAGCTTGCAATCAACTCCTGCCTGCCTGGCTGCCTGCCCAACTGTTCCCGTTGATAACTCGACACTCGAACCTTCCGCCAGAAAGAACTTGTCCCGGTTTTGGAAGGTATGAATTCTTACGCCACTGTCTTTTCGTTGGAAATGTTTAGAAGAACAGCACAGGTAGCGGCACAGCATCGTTGGTGCCACTTGCTGCCACAAACCCCGTCAGGCACAACACACCGGAATGCACTTTTGCCGGCTTCGCGTGTGTTTGCCGTGCTTCAAGCCCAACTAATAAGACACGATAAGCACTTTACGGTTGAGAAAACCGGGTGCTGCTAAATTTATACGCATTCGCGCACTTCACTGTGCCGACGACATGGGATTTAATTTTGCAGCACAAGGGAGCAGGGCGCATTCTCGCGCTGCTTTTGATGATTGCTTTAGCAGATGGAAGGTATCCGTGTCTTTGGTGTGGGTGTGTTTTTGCGTGATTTATGGTTCAACGTCAAGAAGGCATGTCGTGTTTTATGCCATCCTAACCAGCTAGAGAGTAAAAGAGAGAGAGAGAGAGAGAGAGAGAGAGAGAGAGAGAAGGGAAAGAAAGAAGACTATAAAGTTTTGAAATTAGCACTATTGGGGATGGGTAGGACACTCCAGGCAGGTTGGTAAGGGAGTTGCATATTAGATGCAGATTAAGGATAGCAATATGAGCAGCGTGTTAGGTGGTGTGAAGATGCTTACGTGCTGTGAAGATTGTGTTCAGCGTAGTGCTTGATACTCACAATCGCTGCGGGAGGAAAAATGCGTTCTTGTTATTTATTCTGAAAGGTGTTGTAGTGATATTTTCAAATATTAATGGGTAAAATAATTTTAAAGTATAAATAATACACATATCGAACAATCCATTCATGTGGCCTAACGTCTCATTATCATTTGATGAGTCATTTCGCCTAATGTTAGGCTATATGTCAAATTAGTTTACTATTATGGCATTGAAACACTATTATGGCGCTCTAACAAATGTACTAAGATCAATTATGGGATGAGCTGTAACGGTAATGTGACAGCGAAAAGATGAAGAGTTTTATTGAACAAAAAATTTAAAGGTTATTTTCCTTAGATGAGATTTTGTTTAAAATGGTTAGCGTATGTCTTTTTTATACCTTATAAACCTAAATTATTAAAATCCCTTAAAAATGATAGCATATGCTTTAAGATTAACATTATGTAATGATTTTTTTTGGCTTGCGCTTTATTTTGTGCTACAAAAATGAAAAAAAAAAATAGTAAAAATGCATTCATTTCATGATGGCTAAATTCGTATGCTTTCCTTTACTATTTAAATTAAAAAAATCTAAACTGTTCAATTAAACCAAAATAAGCATCCTCCTATTTTCGCCGCCCTTTAAAACAGGTACAGCAATTTATTAAAGCCACCAATTTCTTCAGCAACCGATTAGAATTTACCTGTCAGCTTTCCTCCCGGGTGGGGTAAAACTTTCAACACATGATGCAAAAACCGGGGACCCCAGGAACATTTTCCTTCCCGTGTCAGCGAACATTAGAGACAATTTAAATTTTAGCTTCACTGTCGCACTAAAAGACGCCTCACTCCCTCTGGCGGGAATGGAGAGGGGTCGCCCAAGCTAAAGTCTTTATGGCAGAGCGCAGAGTGTCACTTTGTGTGGAACGTTTGCACCCGATCCACCACCTTCCGTCGCAGTCACATAACCATTATCAGCTCGAAGGGGCTACGCTAATTTCATCCCTGCCGGAAATGGGACCCGCCCGGTGTAAAAATGGAAACGAGCGCCACCGCGCTTCATGGGTTTCCCGTCCTGTGACCCTCTTTCTTGCTCGTTCCGTGGCAAAAATCCGAAGATCATCAGACGCTGTCGGTGGTTTTGCAGCAGCAGCAAACCGGTGTTTCCGGTCTTTCAAGTCATTTAAAAGCCGTCACAGTGGTGGTGATGGTGGTGGTGACAGGGATGGGGATGGAGCAGGTTTTTTCGGCAGCAGACGGTGCCGGACGACCGTGGGCGTTTTGGAGTTAATTTCGGCATCACGGCGAGCTCATATGCTAGCTCACACGGAATTAAGGACCCACGGCTCAGACTGCCTTCATCCCGCATGGGGCTTTATCATGGCGTGGGTGCGGGAAAAAAACCCCTTGCCAGAGAAGATGTTACAATCTAAAGAAGAGTGAAAAAATAGAAGAAGAACGGGTGAACTGACAGGACTGCGGAACGGGGTCGTTCCATGAAACTCTGCCACCGCTCTTTCCTTGAAACATTTGAATTCTGCTTACTGAACCGTGGTAACAAGCACCGGCGCGCGCGCACACATACACCAACACTCACAAAAAAGAAGCCAAAAAGATGCCACAGTGGGCAAACGTGCGGATCGTGTGTTGATGCAGAGAATAAAAATATCTCGGAATTTACCATGGCAAAGGATTTATCACACATCGCACATAATCTTTAGCGTAGGGCGGGCGCGATACGCGATGCCACCCCGTTTTTGACGTGTTTTAACATGTGGTGTGTGTGTGTGTGTGTGTGTGTGTGTGTGTGTGTGTGGTGTTATTTTTTCCTTCCTTTTGCTACTCATATTGCGGTCGTGATTTTTGGGAGCGAAAACCTCATGCAAGCCGTGTTACTTTACTGCGCGCCGGACT
>AXCO02011553.1:0-10131 GCA_000473525.2 Anopheles melas
TTAGCTCGTATTACTATGTTTTCTTATTCCTGTTTCGTCAAAACCCCCAAATGGCCCATTTATTTTGTGTTGCAATTGCTAACTGCGTATTTTAAGGGTGTGCAGAGTGTATTTTTTCCGTTTTTTTTTTTGTTTTGCTTCTCATTTTGCGTCCAGATGGGTTAATGTTTTAGCAACGCGCAGGGTAGCAACACATTTTATCTATTTGTCTTAACGCTCTACCCAGCAATCTTAATGCACGTTTGTGTGCAAGTTTGTTTTGTTTGTTTTGTTTTCGTTTTTGTTTTATTTCTCTAACAAGCATCTTGGCGTGACCGTGTTTGTGTGGGTGGTACTCGATTAACCGAGAAGTATAGCAAAATATATGATTGTACATTTGTACACATTAGGGGGGGGGGGGGGGTTTATACAACACAACAAAAACACACACACACACACACAAAACCGCCTTGCAGCTATGAAAAAAAAAGACGAGAAACGTGATTACGTTGCAATAAGGGTTTTGCGTGAGCCACAACCACTTTACGTTGGTTTTTGCTATCATGCTTAACTATTTTAACCATATTTATGCTTGTCGTTCGTGTGTGTGTATTTTTTTGTCTGTTTCTTTTATTGCACTCTGTTCTTGGCGTTTATTTATTGTTTTTAAACGATTTAAACCGAATTTTCGGAACATTTTTTGAGATCCTCTTCATCTTCGGACAGCAAGCTAAAACAAAAGCCAGAGAGTTGTACTTACCCGGTTAACCGGGAAAGGGTGAACCGCCAGAGCAAAAAGGGAGGGGCGCCCTGTTGGTTAGTGCAGGTCGGGGTTGTGTCGCAATTAGCCGAGAGTTTTTTTAAGTTTATACCGTTTCGATAGGAGGCTCTGTCTTAGCGTAATTCCAAAAACATGTCTCAATGTTTCCAGTAATGTCCGTTCCATTAGGCAGCTGCTGTACGTACACACACGCACGTGCACCGTGTACTGCTGGGGATGAGGGATGAGGGATGAAAGCAGATAGTCGCTGGTGTGTGTGGTCGGCACAAATGATCGTTCGTTTGTTTTTTTTTTAATTGCAACTATTTCTATCTTACCATGGTAATGCATGCAGCAAAAGCACAGGGCACATGCGGCCAGAGAAAGGATCTGCTTGGCCTTTTATGCGGCGACACATAAAACGAGCTAAAGAGGAGAGAGATAGAGAGAGCGAGAGAGAAATGCGATTATTAGCAGTGGGTGGTGGAAGGGTATCATCATAGGGGTGTTAGTAAAAGGGATCATTGTAAAGAACACTCGACCACAGTGAAAATGTAATTTAACGTTGAACAGATATATAGGGAGAAAACGTGGAGGGGGTGAGGGGAGCAAGAAAAGTCACACAGTTGTTGCATATAAATATGTTTTAGTGTGCATGTACTTTCTGTAAAACACAGTAAAAGATGCTTCTACACAAAATGTGTTTCGCTAATCAGTAAAACAAGAAGAAAAACTAAATGTATGTCTAGGCAATGTGCATACACAGGAAGAAAATGGAAAGAGAATGATAGGAAGAGAGAGAGAGAGACGAGGTAAAATTGAAATAAGCAATTAAATGGAGAGAAAAAAAACACAAAAACAAAATTATTTGAATAATGTTATCTAAAAGCGTTACACACGGAACAAGTAGCACGGGTAAGCAAATGCCCGAACCGATCTCCTCACCACCACCATTTACCTCATCCGATCTAAAGGTGGTGGTGGAGATTGGAGTTTTCCGAATTTGTTGTGCAAGTGCGATTACAACAACAACTCACCTCAGGCTCGGGAAACAGTGTGCCGTACCAGTGGAGCGAAGTGCATAAGGAACGATCAACCCTTGGCCCCTATCCGCCGGTCTGTCCCGGTGCGTGCGGTGGCATTGTTTGTACTGCGGTCGCTTGATGGGCGAGACAAACACGTGTTGAGGGGAGGAAATAAACAAACACACAAGATTATTATAGCTCGAAATTTTAAGTATTTTGCGGACTATTGTTTCAAGTAGAGTAATACATGTAATACACAAGAACGTGATATGAATGATGGGTGTCGGTATCAAACAACCAAACGGAAAAGATTGTACATTTATTTCAACAAGCTGCGTTCGCTTTTGGCTTTCAAATTTTGCCTTTCTTGTAGTAATCTAATCCTTTTATAATTTCCTCGTTCCTCCAAATTGCCAGATTGTCTTTTTACAAGGAAAGACAATTGGTTTCGGCCTCGAAGTTCACCGTGGTGCTCATTTCCACTCGTTCGAAAGAAATTTTGAAAATTGTGACATTTCCTACGACCGGCGAAGGGCACAAGGACACAGAAGATGTTAACTTACGATGGTCCAAGTAAGCACATAAATGTTGACCACTAAACATTTAATTTAAATGCTTTTTTAGTGTTGAGTGATGTGATTCACAATGTAGACACCTCTGGAATGCAATTTTCCTTGTTCACTTGATGATGGTTGTTGTGTTAAATTTTCGTATTTGTCATCTTCTCCTCCTCGAGTGTTTTTCGTTTCGGGATACATTCCCGGTAGCTAAAATAACGTACTTTCGGGTGTGTTGAGTATTGGCAATCTGGAACAAAGTGCATTTGGCCGCACTGCCAGCATGGTTGATCTTATGGTATTGTGACTCTTGATACCGCTGTCGATACTGTACGTGATGATGATGTTCCGTTTGCTTGGCTGTTTTTCAATGATGGAGGTATCGTCTTTCAAATAGACGAGTATTTGGTATTCGTCAACCAAATTGTGCAGCGCAACGGGTGCAGCTGCAGTTACGGTATCAATGCGTGAGAGTAGCCTGGCTCGTATGTCTACGCAGGGTTGACCTGTTAATCCACAAATAAATTTCAAACACTTGAAATGATCAGTCTTCATGTTAAGGGACTCGGAATGTTCACAAGCTCGGTTCTCTTGCGCCGCGTAGCTTATAACATCATCTGATTCGGTATTGCCTAGTTGAAGTAGACAACAGTATCGTCTATCGAATAGTGAACTCTGCGATCCGAAAATGTTCATTCATGTTTCCACAGTTTTCTTGCATGTTAGCTCCTTCGGAAGTTGTAGGAAGATGTAGTTGGTGTACTTGTTGTGTACCTTTGCGACATGTTCGAGATCCTTCACATCCGATTCAAACAAATCTTCTAGTACGGTCGAAAGCATTTTCGAAACGTTCCACCGTTTTCTGGATCGAAGGTAAATTCAGTCATGTTCATGGCCACGCATTGTTCCGTATTATTGATTCCCTACTACCCTACTATTGATACTACTACTACCGATAGGTTCTGCTGAGCCCTCAGAATCGATATTTGAATGTTCTGGTCTTCTTGAGTAATCCTACTTGCTTCTAGAGTTAAATATCCTCGTCGCCAATTGTTGTGCATTGAAATACCAGTCTACGATGTGTTTTATTTGAGAGGTTTATTCAGGCTGATTTTTTTTTGCATTATCTGATTGTATAGTCCAGAATGTAACAATGGGAACTATGATCGACTAATAGTTATTATCTTGGCGTGGAGAAAGCATTTGACAATGTGTGGCATGATGGGCTTCTCCATAAACTGTATCAGTTTAAGCCCCCGTTATTCTTGGTCAAGCTGATCAAGAACTACCTGCGGCAGCACACCTTCCGTGTTGTCATCGACCCATATACTTCGGATGTGCAGCATGTTCCGGCGGGCGTACCCCAGGGCAGTGTCCTGGGTCCGCTTCTGTATCTGCTGGTTCACGGCAGACCTTTGTGCTCTTCCTAGCGGTGCCCAGTTGTTCCTGTTTGCAGACGACACGGCGATCGCTACGATGGGTAGAACACCTTCAAAACTCAGGGGCGGCACTCAGCGTTGCTTGGGCATACTACAGGGTTATGCTGCTGAATATAAAATCCGCATCAACAACGCCAAAGGGTACGTAGAATTTATACCGTCCTTTTTAAACTCAAGATCCAACTGCCTCCTGGCAAAATCCTCCACAGCGGGGTAAAGCGAGCGTCACGATAAATCTCGCAAAGCAAATGTATTCATGAACTTAAAAGAAAAATACCCATAAACATATATTCTGTTATTCTGGCAATAGTTTTGATATGATAACGTTATGATTATAATGTGTGAACCTATGAACCAACAAAAACAAACATTGCATCAATAAATGTGAAGTTTACAGCGAAAATAACTCCCTACTTAATCGACCATCAGCTAATTTATAAAAAAATAATATGCAATCAAACAAGTTTGTCGTAAACTTATGAGAAAATGTTGAGTTTGTAAAAAATATGTGCTAGGGTTTACAATGAACCAAACGAAACCGTCATTTTGAAGCATCCCATTTTGTCGGTAAAATTGAAGCGCACAAGCGTCAATGTAAAGGCAGCAATGCTTCTTATTTTTTCTCCTAAAAAAAACCTATAACGAAAATCAAAGATAAATTTCGAAAAAGAACAACAATTGCCGCAATCGGGCATTATTTTTTTTAATTTTTTGTAATTTCCTTTCCCAGCTTGACAGCCCAACTGCCAAATCAAATGTGACACCTTCCCGTCTCTGCACGGTGCACACTGGCTGTACATACAGAGGCACGGTTCGCCACATTATCGTCACGATTGCACAAACAATTCTACTACGCCACTGACTGAAATCATGTAAACCAAAGGCTAGGTGTTAATAATTGCCACAACAGTAAAACAGATCGCAATTCTGCCCAGCACAACGGTAAAAAACACATATCAAGCACTCAACCCGACCGGTGTAAACGCGCCTGCAACGAAACCTTTCCATCCCGCACGTATCGTACAGTGCGGTGCAGTGTTTAGCGTAGAAGCGCGTGTGTGTGTGGGTGTTTGTTTGTGTGCACGCGCGTGTGCAAGAGCCAGTGTGTGTATGTATGTGTGTCGGTGCGTGTGCACGGAGAAGGAGCTTGATTCAGAATAATCACGCCACTGCGGACGGAAGTAGCCCGTGTGTGTGTCTTTCGGTGGTGTTGTTTTGCTCCGAAGCGGGCGGGCGAAATGGAGACGAGCGCCTGAAGTATGTGAAAATTGCAGCCCTGCCCACCCACCGCCTTGCGCAAAGGTTAAGGCGCCACCGCCCCCTTCCCCGTGTTCAGTGAGCATTCTCGTTCGTGTGGACTTGTGTGTGTGGTGGGCCCCGGTGGAGGACCGAGGAGTGTGTGTGTGTGTGAGCGTGTATGTGTGCATCGGGATGTGTATGTGTGTATGCTAGGTACACATAGGAGAGGTAGTGCAGAAATTACGGCCACTGCTGCGGCTGCCCCTGCTTCGTGTTCGTGTGCTTGTGTATGTATGTGTATGTGTGTGTGTGTGTGTGTGTGTGTGTGTGTGTGGGTGGTGTTGTGCTCGGTGGGCCCCCGGTTCCTTCGCCTGGGGATTGAACGTTTGTGTGTTTTCTTGCATCCGGGCAAGGCCAATTAGCCGCAGCTTCCCTATTTTATCGATGGCCGTAATTGTGTGTGTGTGTGTGATTGCTCCACAATCGTATGTGTGTGTTTGCGTGTGTGTGTTTGCGTGTGTGTGATTACGTTCGTAACAGCAGTTACAGCACACAGCTGCGGGGTGGAAGGATTACAACCCCTCACCACCCCCAAAAAACACTCACGAGACACACACATTCACACACACACACACACACACACACACCAAGATGTTGGGAGTAGCGCGTTCAGATAATCTTGACCGATTGCATAATTTCTTTTTATAAACAGATCAGCGCTGCAGCCGGAGCCGGAACGCAGCAGGCCACACAGGAAGGCAGTAGGCCACACGACGCGAACGAGTGACAGAGACATCCACACAAACAGTGCTCCCCACCCCCCCGTGCGCGCGCGCTCGCCTGCTCTTGCCACCCTCCCCCTCCGTCGCTGGACACCTCCTCGGTGGGATAGACGTGCGCGAACCAAGCAGCGCGCCCGCGATACGAGCGGAGCGGAGAGAGGTGCGAGAGCGAGATAGACACAGCGCGACGGCGACCGGAGCCACCACACAGCGCGCAGTGTCGTATCTTCTTCAGTTACCCACCATCTTGGATTTTGGGCTTGCCAGTGTTTAGAAGGGGCCGACCGAGCTCTGGGTGCTGCTGCAGCGGGCCGAGCGCGTGACACCTTCCTCGAACCAAAAAAAAGCAAAACAAAAACAACAAAAAAAAAACAAAAGAATAGAAAAACACACACACTCGACCCTTTCCCCTTCCCTCCACGGTTCTGAATCCACCCCCCTCCCCTTCCCGTGCTCCTTCCTGCTCACCTGGCTGCCGACACCGTTGCACGTTCATAATATGGCTGTGTTTCTAATTAATATATGCAAGTTCAACGGTTGTGAGCGGATTTTTCCCAGCTTGCGCGATTTAATACACCACATCGAGAACACCCATATAGGTAAGAGAGGGGGAAGAAGAAGAAGAAGAGAAAGAGAGTGGCGGTGGTGCAGTGGTGCATCGCGAACCGTGTTGTGCAAGCGCTCGTTCGCAGCGATTAGAAAAGTGGGTGGGTGGGTGGTTGGTATTGGGAGTGGCCGGTCAACATTTGGGCTGTGAATGATGCAATTGGTTTGTTTTGTTGGTTTTGTTTTTGAGCAGTCTCGCGGACGACCGGACCGGAAACGCTCACAATATTGTTGCCTCGACCCGCACTCCCCCCGCCGACCCACTCTCTTCTTTACATACGCACATGTACACGTACATATCTTAATCGAAACCTTTCTTTGACGTTGTTGTTGTTGTTGTTGTTTTTTGGCAGATGACTCACAGGCGCCGGATGTGACGGAAAAGACGCAGCCCACCTGTCTGCCGCTCAGCTACGTGCTGCGTTTCGTCACCGACGAGAGCCGCCGGGATGGCGGCGGTGTGGCGTCGCCGATGGCCGCGGCCGCTGCCGCCACCTCGACCAACAGCCCGGACAAGGCGAAACCGGCCGCCGTTGCCGGGGGCAATGGGATGCGGCTGTCCGGTTCGGGCCAACAGCCGCCGCCCCCACCGTCCTCGATCAACCAAAGTGCGGCGTCGGACCATTACGGCACCGCCGGCACAAACGCTGGCGCCGCCGCCAACCTGCACGGCATCGCGGCCACAAACCATCCCGGTGCCGTTGGCACGAATGGCACGAGTGGCAGCAGCGCACCGGCCAATGGTGGGGGCGGTGCCACGCCGAACGGTATCGCCGACCAGCAGCAGCAAAACGGGCTCGGTGGCGCCGTTGCAGTCGGGGCCGGCGGGCTAGAGCCGGGCAAGCCGGCCCACCTCAACCAGCAAACGGTTGGCACAACCGATCTCAAGCGCAAGATTGCCATCAAACATCACAGCTACAGCATATCGGCGGCGAACCGCAGCATAACGCCAACAGGTCAGTACATCGGACAGCAGGCAAGCGGTTACGTAACCGGCTCCGCTGCTGTGCACCAAGGGCCTTCGAGGGGGGGTTGGGCTTAGGTGTTAGAATGTGCTTAAAGGTAGGATTATCGTTTAGAAGAGCTTATCTTTCGGTGGGGGGGAAGGATGTAGCATTAGCATTAATAACGTAACGTACCCTCTACCCACCTTGCTGTCACATGGCGACAGTTGTGGCAAATGCTTAAAAAATTAATGCCTTTTTAACGCAGCCGAATGGGTCCGGGCTGCCGAATGGAGCCAAGGGCTTGTGTCAGCTTCTCTAATTACCGTGTGTGGGTTGTATTTCATTTTAATGTTGCGAAAAAAACGCCCCACACGTATAAACATATAAACAAAGCAAACCAACCAAAACACGGCGAATGGATAAGGTTTGTTTTGTTGCCGATTTTGGGCCCTAATAAGCGTTTCTGATTGCGGATGTGTTTATATTTTCGAATACATAAACATGACTAAGCTTCTAAGCACAGTTTCGTTTAGTGTTTAGTTTCATGAATCTTTCGTATAGATTCATTCACATGAATCTTCAGCGAAGAGCGATTCGAATCTGGAATTGAATCTCTAAAGATTTATGAACCCTCAAGGATTCATCATCATCAAGGTTTCATGAATCTCTAAAGATTCACAAATCTCCAAGGTTTCGCGAATCTCGAAAGATTCATGAATTTATAACATTCATGAATTCATTAAGATTCATAGATCTTCAGGGATTCACGAATCTTTAAACATGATATGATTTTCAACTTATTGAATTTGAGCGATCCCATGTGAACTGGTTAACACGCACGACATGACAACATGCCCGTCGTGGGCTCAAGCCTCGCATGGACCGTCTCCCCGTAACAAATCAAAACTATCCGGCTACGTCCTAATTGCCAGGAAGTCTCGAAAGTCTGTATAGGCTGTGGTTTGATCACGTAGCTTGTTACGGTGAGAAGAAGAATAACAAGAAGCTCAAGCTGTATGTATTTTTTTAAGATATTTGAAATTTTTGAGATTCATCAATCTTTCCTACCGAGATTCAGATTCATTGAATCATTTTAAAGATTCCCGTGCAATATCATTCGGTACATTTTGTGCTACCGAGGTGAAATCAAGCTCACAATCGGTTTAAGCATTTCATCAATTTTGATTATCGCTCAGGCAAATGAGAGTTTCGAACGAAGAATTCTTTAATATAAAACTATAGCCAGGAGGAGAATTGACGTATAATTTCTGGTATATTGATGACTGTGAATTGTGTTTCGATGTTAAGATTTGATTAAGATTTGATTAACGCATAATCTGCTAATTGCAGCCGCTTGAAAACAAACAAATCTTGCAGGAAAACTCTAACAGCTGCCTGGCCAGTCACTAAGTCATGACTTTTTTTTTTACTGGGATCAGTTCTGCAAAATGTCACTGACTTAGTCATGACAAATTCCGGGTGAAACAAAACAATGTCAGCGTAACGAGCTCTACTGGTATGATCAGAGGTGAGACTCAAACAGTAGGTGTGACCATCACATGACATTGGTGACATTGTGTGCTACCAACTCTTGGTCAGTCACTTAGTCGCAACATTTTCTGTCGGTGATCATCACGATAGTCATGGGAAGATATGCGATGCGTGCGAGCGGTTCCAAGAAACAAAATGAGCATGCTTTTTTGCTCTAATGCTTTATCATTCTACCCATCAGACCATCAAAGCACACAGAGCGAGAAAGCCTGACCATTTCGTTGTTTGAGACCACTCGCCAAGTATGCGCCAATGATTATCAATGGTGAAAATGTCATGATGTGAGTGACCAAGAGTTGGGTGCTACAAAATATGTCACCAAGCATGTGATTGGTCCTCCAACTGTTTGAGTCTCACTTCTGATCATCACAGTTGTGTACGTGAACTAACTTGAACTTTATTTCAGTCATGAGTGTTGATCACTGAAACAGTGGTATTTGACAGTACTCATGATCATGATTGAGCAAAATCATGATTATACTTGCGCTGGCATTAACCTCAGTTTTTCAGTCAGAGTATCGCGTTGAACTCAAGCACTCGCATGTCGCGTTCGGCATGCCATGACGCACTTTCATTGAGCATCAGCAATGAGCATCAAGCCACCAAGGATATGTTCATTGCTTTTCGGTGGTGAACATCTCGTGAAGCTGATGACATTTTGCAGGACTGATTGTAATTTCTGCGTATCGTATCATTTCAATTTGCATTTTATCTCTTTCAGCCAAAAAAAGAAAAAACGAACCAACTCGAAAAATGAAACATATCAGAATTTAAGCCTTTTTGAAACGCTGCTGTACAATATTATCCTTCCTTGCCAACTTTTAATTATCTTTCTTTTAACAATACTGCATTGAATCAATGATGATGAACGGTGATGCGAATAGAAAACGCACATAACACATCAATTCAAAAAAAAAAAAACAGAAACAAACTAATCCTAAGCGCAGCGCTTCCCTATCGAGAAAGCGTAACGCGGTATTGCGTTTCACTTCAGGTATTGCGTATCTTCAATCCCAAATCCATGCTTTAGCAGCATCTCCTCGCTTCGCACCGTATAGATCAAATGTTCTCATGCACTCTCTCTGGGTGTTTCGTTTGCAGGAAGCGAAATGGATGACGACGAGATGATGGTGTCCGAGTCGGAGGACAGCAACGACTCGTGGACGACGGAGGAGTTCAGCTCCGAGTTTATCATGCGATATGGCAGCCGGTAAGTGTTGCTGCTGCTAGTGTACAGCCTTCCCCC
>AXCO02011554.1:0-10198 GCA_000473525.2 Anopheles melas
AGAATAAAATATTACAAGCATTAATTTAGAATCTCATCATTCATATGACATATTTCATCAAAGCTTTTTAAATCTGCGTTTTATTTATTTCCTATTTTTTTATAGATTTTTGCTCAAAAACTTTATCAACAGAAAACATATCCACGCAACAAGCACACACACTCCTGCCCTATCACAAAGGAAAAAAGATGAAAATGTTACAACTGACAAATACCAAACACCGAAACAAACAAACATTGCTAGCCGATGACAGACGATGAATGTACGAAAAAGAAACGAAAAACAACTACAATTAACTACAACTACTACTACTACCAAACAAACGAACTAAAAAAAACAAAAGAATTTACTTGAGTATAAAAGTATTAAACACAACTACAATTAACTACAACTACTACTACTACCAAACAAACGAACTAAAAAAAACAAAAGAATTTACTCGAGTATAAAAGTATGAAACAATTTATACATCTATATATACACGCACGTATAAATATATATACATCTATATTATATAGTTGGATAATTAAAGACTGCGACAGAATGAGTGCGAACTGTATTAGAATGGCCTTTTGATTCATGATTTTTTTTTCCTTTCGTCTGCCGTTGTGACTCTATAAAAACCTTCTATACAATTTTATATACATATATACATATTTGTTCTTGTGAATGGATTGTTCTGGGTTTGATTCTCTCTCTATATATATGGTTTGAACAAAAAAAACGCATCCAGCTGCCGAGCATCCGTTTGTTCTGATATTATCTGACTGATTGATTGATTGATTGATTGATTGATTGATTTACTGATAGCAATTTAGTTCTGTTTTGTTCCCTGTATTATCACACACTTCCTTTTCACTCATCATGTGGAGCTCTGTTTCTTTCTGTTTGATTTCTCTCGATCTCTGTCTCTTCCTATCAATAGCTCTCACTACTTGTATGTTATTTCCTACATCTGTTCATAGATTGTTTGCTGTTTTTTTTATCTTGCTGCAGGTTAAAGATCCACTTCCCAATAAATATTATTTCCTGCTGTTACATCCCTTTGTTTTAGAATGTGGTCCATTTCTATCGTGTTTTAAGTTGAGCTCTCAAACTCCTATTCTCATGCTATTCTTGAGATTGTGTTTATTTTCATTATGTTTTATATGGGCTGCTATTTACAATCTAGAATACAGAGAAAGTTCCATCGAATGTGTTTTGTTGCCTTTTCTTTATTGCATCTCTTTCTCTACATCCGTCCTTGGTTTTTGAGGAAAATGGTTTCTGTTCATTTTCTAATGTTACATTAACAGATTATGCTTTTGGTACTTTTATCGAATGAATTATAATTTCAGACTCTACTGTTTTCTTACATTATATATTGTTAGTGCGAATGGCATATTATACTCATTGTCGTTAATTTCATAGCCGTTGTGTTTCGATTTAAATCAAAGCTCCACCTGAACAGTGATGGATTGGGACCAATATGATGTCGATGATACTCACACTTGTTGCTATTTGGTTTGATGGAATGATTGATCGTACACATACATAATTATTGCTGGTGATGGATAATGGTAATACCGCTGCTCGGTTGATGAGTTCTGTCTTGCTCCTGTTATTTTGTTCACATGTGTATGCAAAATCGTGTCTTGCGTTCATCTTTCGTTTCTCACCACACTTACTTTGCAACGAATGCGTTATGGTGTTGCATAGGTATGATTTATCCAGCAATACAACTGGTGATACGCGCCAAATACTGAATCCTTTCTCTTCCTCTACTCACCTGTTGCGGAACGCGTGAATGAACGGATATGGATCGACTTGTTTTGTGTCTGTATATGGTTGACTGCACTATTCTGCACCATCTTTCAGCATCAGTTTGGTTTGTTTGTTTGTGATTTTTAGTTTGTGTTTTGGACGGGTACTTATATTTTTTAGTTTCTTTTAAGCCCCATCATTTTGCTGTGTGCAAAATTTAATGTTTGTTTTACGATTAAGATTGCAAATCAATGCATTTTGTTCTCCTTTTGTTTTAATCAAATCTATTTTTTTAAGTTACTCAAAATTCGACAATGATTGGTTTGCTCTCTGTGACATTTTGAAAACAGATTGTGAAGAACTACTGAATGTCATTTCTAGCTTTGCTCACGCAAATATAGTCCTATATCTTTTTTCGATATATTGTGCATAAGAACGAAAAACAATTGATTTCACAGTTTTGTTGGCGTTATCCCTTTATGTTGTTTTGATCAGTTCTCCTTTTTCTATTCCTACCCTTTGTGGCTAACGGTCTTGATGAGTGATGCTGAAGGTATTGTTTACTATGTTTTATCTAACCAATAGAGTGTGCGCATTTTGGCTTTGGGTTTTGTTTGTTACAGCATTTGTCCAAACTTGCTACATATATTTATTCATATCACTTTGCATCTTGTTGTTGTATACCAACTTTTCGTTTGTACTGTTTCTTTTTAACCTAGACATATTTGTATGAGTTCTATCACTTTCCATTACGAGTTTTCATCACATCCATCACGATCACGATTGTTCATCGTAGTACTTGCAATTGATTTAGCAAGGAAATTGTCACATCAAATGGTTTAATGCAAAACCAATACATAAATCAATAAAAAATATTTAAAATGGAATGAATATTGTGCAACATTTATACCCACACGCATCTTTGAACGGAATGCTACGCTAGAAGTGTTCAAACGCCTGAATAGACATAATATCTTTTTTTTTTGTCAAGTTAAGAATAACAAAGTTATGAATGCCGTTGACGCTGATGATTGTAGACTTCTTAAGAAACTGAACATTTTCCTCTTCCCTTTAATGCATTTAAACCTCCATATCCTCTACACCTCTGTAATATCTCGTGTTTGATTACGCTCACATGCACTAAATATGCTGCACCTGTTTTATTATGCACTATCTTTTCACTTTTATAATCTTTTTATATAATGCAATGATATTTGTAATGTACATACAATCTACATATTAGCTGTATAGATTTCGTTTAAAAAAACATACAGTCTAGAAAATGTGTATAATTTCAGCTACGATACACTCCCAACTGCGGTGGCTTATTAGTCAGGCGACAAATAATTATCATATGGATAGAAACACCATACAGCACATAACCACACACCGCTCACTGTCTGATGCAATACAAAAGCAAAGGAAACGGTTACGATAGGCTTTGCAATTCTCGGTGCGCAAGATGAATTGCCTTTTAAAAACACATTACGCCGAGGGTTTACAAAAGGCTTTCAGTTTACGATTATTGTCACAATTGGACGAAGCCTTAGGCTCTTGGAAGGTTTATTTTTCCTCTTGAGCCACTGCTCTATAGCTGCTCTCTTCACCCTAACCTCATGCAGCACATACGTACATATCTTATGGCTTGTTTTGTGCCACATTACGGTACAAGTAAACTCACATTCCGGTCTTGTGAGCAAAGAAACAATTTACACAAACAACATTCAACGAGCGCTATCGTGCGCTGGGGAGTTTTCTTCTGCTCAAAAGCTGAAAACGACAGACCTTCCAAATAAAGCTTAACTGGCGAGCCGGGAAGCCCCGTGCGGTCGGGTTACGGTACTTACGTACATATAGTACATTTATAATCATGTTTCACGCCACTCGAGTAATATTATGCTACACCCAAGACCGTGTAATTTTCTCGCGAGAAGAACCCCTCGATTTCAATGCGGGGCTTTTTCTCATTAGGTTTTTACTGTCTGTGGCACGGTTTTCACTGTATTTTTCCCCGTCGCTTTGGTTTCCATGGCAAACAGAAGTAAATATTTGCAGCAGGCATTAAAGAGGGTACCCCAGATAAACCATAATCTTATTTGCTGTAAGCTTTGCCTGAACTGCCGTTTTTTGTTTTCCACGGAGCGCCTAAAATTATTAGCATTCGTTGAAGCTGTTTCAAATTAAGTAATTATGTGCGCATTAACCTTTTGACGAATTGGTCTAAGAGATTGTCTTAACTCACTAAGGTACGGGAGATGTAGCCGGTAGACACAGGCTTTGTTGACGTTGTTCATTTTCCTGCTCACTTACAGTGTTCTTTCTGAAAGCTCTAACGGATAATTCATTACGGAGGTACGGATGGTTATAGAGGATTTTAACTGAATATGTTCTTAAGCTTATAGGCGTGTACAAATAAAACCCTCATTTTCAAAGAAGCTGCAGTACATCCCGATGCACAGTTTAAGTTTTGCACAAACAAGATTAATCAGAGAAATCTGTTTTGTTTTTCATAAAACGTTTTCTCTAATCCATCTTGATTAGAAACAGTAGTAAAAAAATTAAACCAATCGCATTTTCAGAGCATTTTTCTCTCTGCCACTCTCAGCCTCTTATGAACTGAAGAAAAAATGAAATGAAAGTGTTTATGAAATAAGTAAAAAATACCTCCAAACTTGACATTAATTTACACCACGTCCTTTACAAAATAAAACACTTCAGCTAAGCGATCAAACCATTCTTTCGGATTGACACTCTCTCTCTCTCTAGACCGTTCAATAATGACCGAGAAAACTGTCCACACCATGTCCAGTTCACAGTAACGGGAAAGTTGTTACACTAAATCGACCATCACAATTCCATTTACTGACCCCGGATGTAGCGGACTGTAACTCATGGCAATAAAATTGATGTAGTTTCATAACAGTACCGATTGCTGGTTTGCCTGCGTCCAATGCAAAAAAAACACGTACTCCCCCACTCTTCCACCACACCACAGTAATATCCTGTTATGAGCAGGCAGGTGTTCAAAAGTCAACTGTACTCTGCCGCTCGATGCATGAAAAGGCAGGCTCGGAAAATGAGAGTGAAACATAATTTCCGTCCCAATAATCATAAACATCTATCGATCTTTACCCCCCCCCCCTCCCTCCGACGCTTTTGGCGAGCAAACTTTCGACATCAGATTTAATTCACCTTTTCACCGACACATTATCATGGGTGCGTGAAGCACATTACTGCCTATTTGGAAAAGTTCCCGTAAAACGAACACAAAAAGCGCAGCACAAAAAATAGGTGAGCAATAAAATTTTCTTCTACGAGGAAACTTTATTCGCCTGTTTGGTCTAGTTTTTACAATACGTTTTTGGAATTTAGGAAAAGCGAACATTCTTAGCGAAGAAAGCAAGAAAAGTGTTTCGCAAAGTGAGACGTTAAAAATGCAATAATATTCGAGACCATACACACAAGCTCACACACACTCGTCAATGTATCGGTGAAAAGCGACGGAAACTTAACCGTAAACGATCAAAATGGCAATTGAAAAATATGTACACCGTGCTTCTCTGCAAATTGAGTTGTGCGTTTCGGTAGGTGGACGGGTGCCCCTGATCAGAAAACGAAAGGAACAGCAACTTTCCGATAGATCTCAAGTTTTCTTTCACGTCCTCTACCGTTCCACCCAGCACACACACTAGCTCGGTACGATGGAGTGCCGTGCAGACATTCGAAGCGGAAGTCAATATTCTTAAAAGCATCCTGCCACGAAACATGCTCCAGCGAAACATGGAACCTAGTTCGGAAAGCGAAATTGCTAAGCAAGTTACCAGATGTTGCGCTTTTCTGTCGACGTGCGTGTCTATCTGCTGCTCTACGAGCCGTACGTTCACATACAGAAGCATATTGTTTCCTACTTATCAGAGAGGGTTTTTTTTCTTCTTGTTGCATCTGCAAATAGCAACATAGCTCCAGCAAAAGCATTCCGGGTACCTCCGGTTTCATGCGGATCGAAGTATTGAGTCGTCACACGACACACAACGAGACCCGTTGAAATCGTTTTCGTATAAGCGAAAAGAAATCATCGTACGTTTCCCATTCAACTGCGTGTAGCGGGAAATGTCGCTTCTTTGAATGAGGAAAAAAAACATTTCCCTCTATACACTCATACGTGCGATCTTATCGGCTGTACCACTCCCAACTAACCTCAATTGAACGTAATTCTTATGCACGTACAAGCTCCGTGCGGACTGGGTTTTTGCCAAAAACAACCCACCATAAGCATCACAAACTGTGTGTCTCGAGCTGAAGATGACGTTGTCCTAGCGGACAATTGTGATGATGGCGATGGCGATAATAATGACGATGTCATGCCTTATGTTTATATCAAGCAGAATAGTGCGGACACGGAGCAAACCCGTCGTAACATGTGTATCTGCCAAAGAAATGGTATGATTTTTGTAACCACTTCACTGTTCAGTTCGCATCATCCAACGATGTAGCACGATTCACAAGACACTCTAGTGCACGCATAGGAATATACTGTCCATGTGTTATGGAGAAAAAAATAGACAGAATATTGACTATTGCACCAATAACCGTAAAACGTTCCAAAACCGATCAACAAACGATCGATCCGCGTCCAAGCAGCAAATACACTCTCTTTCTATCTGCTCCCCTGCCCCCCTTAGCCATGGCATACGTATGCTGCAGAATTTATTCGCCGAGTGAAGAATAGAACACAACATCCGACACAGTTCACGCTGGTTTGGGTCTGTACATTCGACGAAACCTTCTCTCGTTTCCGTTCCGTTTCCTTTGCTTTCGCTCAGACGCTTTGAATTGTGCCGTTAGGCATGCCCCTCCTTCCCCTGCGTGTGTGGTGTAAGTAGCGTTGAGAGAATTTGCTGAAATTTGATAACGATACGTGCAGCAGTAGCGTACTTCAAAGAAGAATAACATGCGTATCCCCCATTAATATGCGGTAAACATTCGACAACTGTGTCTTTAGATGGATTGTAAATAATCGTTATCGTTACTTGGTTGCAAAGCTCGTGTTTGTGTTTCCTGTAACGTGTCTGTAGAATGTATCGCTTGGCTAATATAGTTCCATCTTTGCTTTCTTTGTTAATAGTACATCATGATTCTGTTACATTATATTTGCGCCGTTTCTTCGCTACCCACAAGCTAATGCACTAGAAAGTTTGTATATATTTGTAAACGTCTTGCATTCACACAAATGCTAACTATGCTTGCTTTTATTCCATCTTACTTATTTACTACTATGTAACACGTTGCACTAGACAACTTCCGATTTCGTTCTAACTAGCTCATCTCATTGGCAATATTAAACAGCACAAATGTATAGAGACGATAGAAGAAAAAAATACGAGCATCGCAAAAGAAAACACAAATTAGCTCTAGTGTGTATGCAACTTCCCGCATGCATACGTTACGAGAATTATAAGTTAATTATTCGCTCCAGTAAAATAAAATATCGTGCGTGTACGTCAGCATGATACTACAACATATTCTGCGCCTAGTATTTAACACAGTTAATTAATAAGGGCTAAAATTATTTACATATCAGATGCAGACTCTCCTGTCAATAGCATGGAAGTCAAACATACCACACAAACCTCACCGGAAAAAAGGACATTCGCAGACAAGGGACTACACACAAACACACACTGTACTAACTATTTCCTGTCGACACATTTGTAACCACATCTAGTTCATTCTTCGTTCGTAGTGAGTGTGTTGTTAGTGTATTTGTACTTTCTTATATTCCAAATTTTACGCTTCTGTGTACAACACTCGAAACAACACTTGCATTTCCACCAAAAATAAAGGTTTCCGCCACTATCTGCTTAAAGCTGGTAGCACGATTTTGCGAACAACTGCACTGCAGCGCGAAAAGCAACTGCGACAAATCGGCACAGAAACATAATCCGTTGCAATTATGTCTACCAATGAGACCCGCTCAGCATTGGTTTGCAGCGTTGTGCTCCTAGCTTAGTTTCGCTTTCAACACATACCCAATCAATTCTTCATTTGCTATCACATCCCGTTTTGTGGCGGGATAGTTTTAGTTTCAATTTCGCGACTGAAAGCTTCATGCCGAAAACAGTCAACTTTCAACACCTTCACAGACACTCAAACTAGTAAAACCATTAATTTTTCTATTGTTTCACTGTGTGTCAGTGCTACCGTCTACAATCACACTCACACGCACACACACACACCCAGTGCCGTATTTTTAATACACGAAAATCTCTTTTCTCTTTCTCTTTTTCTCTCTCTCTCTCTCTCTCTCTCTTCTTTTTTCTTTTACGCTTCTTGGTGTTCATGGTGCCCTGACTTCCGCCCCTTCTTTCACGTTCCACGACCTGTCCCACATTCTTCCGTATTCTCTTCCTTCTCTTTGCCCTTCTCTGTCCCTTCTCTCTCTCTCTCTCTCTCTCTCTCTCTCTCTCTCTCTCTCTCTCTCTATCTGTTTCTATGTATTGTTCCCTAATTATAGACGATGCCCGTTCTGCGGACATTCGGCAATCACGTAGCCTAGCGGGAGCGCGACCTGCCGCCCGTGTCCCCGGTGGTGTCCCCCGTGGCCGTCAGTGCGGCAGCTGGCGGTGCCGCCGGCAGTCGCCTCAGTAGTGGCGGTGGTGGTATTGGTGACGGTGACACCCATCACGACATTTACTACTATCATCCGCGGCACGACTGCCAAAGCCACAGCCTCGAGCACAACTACGAGAGCGAACACAAAAAAGCACACAAACAACAGCACAACAATCACTATGCCACCTATCACTACACCGGCAAGTCTGGCCACCATCATCCACCTCACCATCATCACCAGTACATGTACACCAGTAACAACAGCAACAGCAGCAACAGCAGCAACAACAACAATAACACCAGCAACACTAACCACCACAACCAACCGAACGGGCCGGGCAGTAATGGCAATGGTGGCAATGGTGGTAACGTCTGCGGCAACAATCAGTCGAAAGGTCGCGCGAAAGCCAAGCGCAACGAGTACGAGCGCCCCGGCGGTCCGTCCCCGGGCGGCACTAATCCCACTGCTGCCGCCGGTGCGTCCGGTCAGTACGGTGCCGGCGGCAGCAGTCCGGCCGGCACCGTCGACCACGGGGGCAAGTCCTCGGCCAAAAGTCGGCAGCTAAGCTGCGAGCTGTTCGATCCGCCCGGCTACGGTGAGCCGAAGCACCACGGCAAGCACCACACCAAGAGCAAATCACAATCGCAAATGCTGCTGCTGCCAGCACCGACGGCCACCAACACCGCCACACTGCCCGCCCACATGCTCACGTCCGCCGGTGCACCGACGCATCCTTCCTCCTCCTCCTGCTCCTCCTTCCATCGCGCCTCCCTGTCCGATTCACGCGAAACGTCTCCCACCTCTCCTTCGCCACCGCCGCTTCCACCGCTGCCGCTCGGTGGCCATGCCGCTGGCGGCAATACTGCCAAACAGCAGCAGCAGCAAAGTGTGCAAAATGGCAAACAACAAACATCGCCAGCATCGTCACCGACGATCGCCCGACGCTATCAGGCGAGCAATAATGCAAATAAATCACACTACCACCATCACCAGCAGCAAGCCCTGCCCCTAACGCCACCAGCAACACAGCAGCAACAGCAGCAACAACAGCAACAACACTACACTAAAAAACACACTCAGAAACATCAGCAACAGTCGCCGGTAAATAATAGTGCCAATGGGCACGGCAGCAGCCGGGCCAGTTAGTTGCAGCGACGGGAAGTGACAGATCGCACCGTGGGTGGGCGGGTGGCCGATCGGTTCGGCTGAGCAATGATAGGGAAGAAAACACTCGAAAGACGTGGAACGAATACATTAAACGCTCAGAACGGTGCCGGACACGATCAAACAGCATCTCTGTTTACTAGCAAATCACAATATTACCGGGACGACTCGGTGTGTGGGGGTTTATGGGGTGGGGTGAGCTGCGTGTGGTCAATTTCTCTTCGGTGCAGTCGGTGCAACAATTGTGCTTCAAATGTTGACGCACACAAATGCAAACACAAAACAAAAATGTGCTACGCAAAAACACGCCCGTTTGCGAGAGTGTGTACACA
Organism: Anopheles melas; assembly: GCA_000473525.2. Classification (NCBI taxonomy): domain Eukaryota; kingdom Metazoa; phylum Arthropoda; class Insecta; order Diptera; family Culicidae; genus Anopheles; species Anopheles melas. The sequence goes on from AXCO02011554.1 coordinate 9,853, forward strand.
CAAGTGGTCGCTTCTGGATAAGTCCTCGGGATCACACCGTGGCACGATTCATTCCCATCTCCATGGGGGAGTTGTTCCTACCTTCTTTCTCCCATCATGGTAGCTGCTAAGCCGGTTCCTTGCACAGTGTGTGCAGTCCGAGCACAAACAGTCCGAGCAGAGCTGAACACAACGGCTGTACATATAGACACCACTTCTGTGTGCAAGTGGACACAGGCAGACTACTGGTACAAGTTTGAAGGATAATCTGAAGAATAGAGGGAAACGCTCACACACAAAAACGAGAAAAACAGTTCAGTAACAAAACACAGAACAAAATAGAGATTCAAGCGAAACGAAGCTTCAC
>AXCO02011555.1:0-10124 GCA_000473525.2 Anopheles melas
CTCTCTCCTGCCGAGAGCGGATGTCCCCGTGGCGGATGTCAGTACCAGCTCTTCCTCTTGCCTCCAGTGCCCGTTGGCATCGTTGCCTCTTATCACCATATCGTCGTCATCGCATCCCTCGATATGGTTGTAGTTGCTGCGCCGATGTTTGCTCGCGGACAGGAACAGTGGCTTGGCAATGTCCAGCGTACCACCCTCCCCATCCCCGGACCGCATCAGACTCTTGCTGATCTTGTCCAGCTTCGCTCCGATCAGCCGACTGCTGCTGTTGTTGCTCGCCAGTGTCATCGAGTCAGCCGCCGGCACCGTTTCACGCCGTTCGCCTCCAACGCCTTCACTACGATGGTGGTTTCCGCCTTCCACGATCGAGGGAGTGCTTCCGAGCGTACTTTCCTGCATCGTCCGCCCACCGCCATCACCACCCTCCAGTGCCAACGGTCCGTCAAACGTCTTGGAGCGCAATCGGAAGCATTTGCGCAGGTTCACGTTCTTGTTGGCGGTGATGTTGGTGCGCTTCTTCGGCAGGTTCTTCATGCTTCGGCTCAGCTTGTAGTTGTTCTGCGTCTCGGGGATGGGCGGTGGCGATGGGTTGGAGGAGGACCGCTCCTCCCCGAGGGGATAGAACGCACCGTGCGCGTCCGGGGCCATGCGCGTTTCCGCGGCCATCCAGCCCTCGACGGCGCCATCGTCCACGACGGTTCCGTCCCGCGGCTGCACCTTGCACCGGGTCGGCGTGCAGTTCTTGTGCAGCACGTACTTGGCCGTCGTGATGCGATTGTTCAACCCGTGGCCATTGTTGGTCGGTGACTGGTCGGCCCCGCTGCTGCCGTTCGTTGCCGAGACCGGATTGAAGGACAGTTTGCGAATTATCTGTGAAAGAGAAAGAGCAAATGGATCTCGTTAATTGAGGTAAGTAACAAATAAACCAAACTACGCCAATTGCTACAATCAAACTCGCATCCAGCTTAACAACAACCTGCCTGTCTGATCCCTTGCAAAGAGAGAGAGACAAACAAAGAGTGGACAAACAAATCGCGAAGAACCACGACGACAGTCGCCCGAGAGAAGCCGTTTCGTGAGAAGTCATTTATTTCGACACGAGGCTGGGACTTTAATATCGGCCTTGTATTGCCCTTCTGGAACCGTTTTGAGCCGTTTTGAAAACGGCCTTTACTGGTCGGACACGGCGGAGATTGGAGACGAGATGGTTCCTGGGAAAAGATTGTTCACGAGGTAACCTGTTGCTGTTACGGCGTTAGTGTCCAGCTGTCGAATTTGAGTGCGGCTACAGGCGCAATAGCTGGTGAAGAAGAAGTAACGTGGTTCCCAAGGATCTCGATTCCCACACCGGATCCGGTTGGAGTGTTTTCAACTTCTTCTTCTTCTTTTTCTTCTTCTTCATCTTGATGCCACCAGCATACAACGGGAATGTCAGATTTGCTCTTCTTGCGGCTCCTCCCTGTGCGATCCTCTCCCGAACGAACATTCTTACTTTGTTTCCTTCATGTTTATGATGTGTTGTGTGTGGTGTGTTGTGCGATGCTTCCCTTTCCCTCCCAAAAAGGAAGTGGAAACAAGATCCCCGAAAAGGGAACAACACAAAAAGAAGAAGACGGGGATGTTGTTGTTGATGTTTTTCGGCCGTTTCAACAGCGATGCCTTGTGCTCCTCGTGCTCCTGGAGGAGGTGAATCCTTGTAGGAACAGGAACAAACAAAGCACACCCAAGCACACAAACACGCGCTTCGTCCCACGGGAAGGGAAGTTGAGACTGAGACGAATAATATTATTATTACACGCGTCCGAACAAAAAAAAAAGGCGCAAAAGAAAGGCAAGAACCATCGAAAAAAAAAAGCATAATCACTCTTTGCCCATCTCTTGCGACGAGGAGGCCTTCTTTCCCGCGGTCGAAGAAACAGGCGACGACGACGACGACCACGACCGGCGACAACAATCTACACCTCTCCCCCCCCCCTCTTCCTGCGTACTTTTATGCTTTCCAGGTGGCTTGTCGTTTCGGTAATTGTTGCCGTTTTTAAAAGGCGTCCCCCCCCCCACCCGTAGACGGACGCCATCATCATTGTCGCCGCAGCAAAACGACAAAAGGGAACTGGCGGCAGCGGTGGGTACGTGCTGTGAATTTATGCAACAGTTTGCAATCAAAGCAAATGCACCAGAGCATCAACAATTACACAGGGCCCCCGTTGCAGTGGAATAAATGTTTGACCAATTGTGTTTTATGGGGCAAGTTTAATTTAAGCAAGAGTTTTTGGTACTTCCAGGAAGCTTTAGTAACCCCCATCAGAAAACTAAATGGAGAGTTTTGAAGCGTTTGTTTTTGCAAATGACGTACCATCATCCGGTTCGAAGGACCAAAAGTATTCGCCACTTTTGCATACCTGCAGGCGTAGTTGGCTAATAGCAAAGGCAAGTTAAAAAATAAACACCTCATACAACTGGGGAACAAGAGTTGGACAGGAGGGGCCCCAAAAAAAGCTCAAAGTAATCCTTCCCCACCCTTTCATCAGCCGCGTGGGAAAGAAAGACCTGAAAGAAAACAGACCTGCGACGCCTGCGGACGCCGATCGGCCCCGATAAAGACGGAAGAAAGGGCATCTGGTGGCATTTTGTGCTGGTTGGTTCTAGATGCAATTTGATCTTTTTTCCCTTGTAAATAGCAGCACCCTGCAAGAGTGCAGTGTATGCAAGTGAGGCAGCAAAGAGCCCCCAAAACGTTCCCCTATTCCCTCCCGTTTTTGGGGTGCTCTGTTGCGCTTCCGAGTGGAAATGGCAACAACTCCAAACAAGGGGAAGGACCTGGTCTGACGGAACGGTGGGATGCCCATTAGCATCTTCCCCTCTCCACCGGTTCCAGTGGAGAGAAGGAACGAGGCTCAATCTCAGCCCACGTTTGTTCCGTGTTTTCGTGAGTGTGTGAGTGTGTAGCAGGACAAGAAATCCGGTTCTGTCCTGGCCCAGCAACCTGCCAGCGTACGTTCACATGAGAACTTCACTCCCTTTCTCTCTCTCTCTCTCTCTCTCTCTCTCTCTCTCTCTCTCTCTCTCTCTCTCTCTCTCTCTCTCTCTCTCTCTCTCTCTCTCTCTCTCTCTCTCTCTCTATCTCTTTCGCTTTTGCCACTGATTCTTAATGTCCGATTATGCCGATGCCGTGTTTTATGTTGATGCTAATGCAGCGGAAGGTTTGAGCAGTCATCATGTTTATGATGCACGATCACGACGGCGATGAGAATGATGATGATGATGATGTTGCACTTCAGCATGGGAAAAGTTGTTCAATTTTGTATCTTTCTTCGCTCACTCGCACGCCTGCTTGGTTGTTGCGTTGCTTGGTTGCCAGCTGACTGCTGTTGGTGTTGGGTGTTTCTCGGCTTACGGGTAAGCCGGCAGCAGCAGCAGGACGAAGCCGTGCCACACAAAACGGAGGCAAAGCGCTAGATAAAGGTAAAGCCAACATTTATTTACCATTATGCAAGCGACAGGGGAGAGAAGAAAAGTTTTCCAAAGCGCGAACAATAATTGTTATTGTGTGCTGGCGCTGGCTGTTGTGAAGCGGAGGAGCGTCTTGTTTTTCCCGCAAGTTGTGAATGAAGACATCTTGAAAGGAGAGCTCAAACACACACACACACACACACACACACACCCAACAGAACTCCAATTAACTTTTGCTTCATCGCCTTGATGGGGGTCTGCTGGCAACGCTGTTAGGGCGCTGGAGCGCATGTAGTTAAGTAGAGCAGACAGAAGAGCTTCCCAAGCAGCGTCTTTTCATTCAAAAAGGGACTCCTTCCTTCCCTCCCGAGTGTGGCAGGATAGCGTGGGAAAGATAATATTTATCCGCTTTTTCATCAAATACACATACACAGCATCGACACACAGACACTTTCCCCCATCGGTATCAGCAGCCGCCACCACGAATGAAGCACAGGATAATCATCTTCTCCGGTGAGTCACGAAAGTGATTTTTAGGGGAAAGGGAATGGAAGTTTAGGCCGGGGCGGTTGCCGCGTCGTTTTATTCCACTTTTTTTTTGTGGTGAGCGACTGAGCCTGACTCACCATCAATCGGCACTTGACGTGTTTCGACGTGTTTCTGGACTCGACTGAAGACTTTTCGGCAAAACGGAACCAAATATTAGCACAGCCAACTCAGACCTAAACTTGCTACCAAACCGACACCGACTTGCTGCCAAAAGTTGGCGTCGTCTAGCAGTCGGGAGTCGGGGAGGAGGAGCAAAGGCTGAGTGCAATTAACCGGTGGATGATGAAGGTTGCATGAAGAGTTGCAGGAAACGAGCGCAAACAAACCACGCAAAAAAGGGGTTTGTGCATTGCGAAATGGGTTTTTGAAAATGGTTCCCGTTTTTTTTTCAGAGCAAGACTCCTTTTTTCTAGAGAACTGTCCTGTTCCACTGCCTCAGAAAAAAAGGATTCCTTTTCTGTGAATGAACATAACGAACTGGGGGCTGCTGTATGTAGTTCCGTCGTCTCGGTTTACCCAATCGGTTTCAGAAAGCGAGGGACGGATCTCCCGTGTTGCCTTCCCCTTTTTCTAAAAATCGATAGGCAAGGCACGCAACTATAACTCTTTCCTTTATTTTTTGTGCGTGTTCCATTCTTTCTTACGTGTCGTGCCGAATGTTCGGCCTGAAGTTGATCTACACGACGCTAATCTTGCAAAACATTCCCGGCTTTTTGCTTCCTTTCCTTCGCTCCTCGTGGCGTACTCAATTTGACACACACAACGCAAAAGTAACTCCCTCGTTCAAGTTGCCTTCCAGGAAAATGGGGATCTTATGGCATATCTATTCGAGCCGATGGGAAAAGGGATTCGATATCGCCAGTAAAAGGGAACGATACGGCAATTCTTCTCCAGTTGATTTCCCTGTTTGAAACCAAGCATTCAAAATCCATATTCCTGGAAGAAAGGGAATGAGGTGAGGTTTTGCGATTTAAGCAGAGCAGTAGGAGGAAGAAGCGAGACACCAATTTCTTTTTTTGGATATCAAAATAAAGGAATTTAGCTACACACACTTAATTACTAGGTTGTGATACGGTCTGTTTGTGGTCAAAGTTAATATCCATCCTCGCCGTGTCATAAGCGAGCAAAAAAGAAACAAAAAGGGCGCATTCCGGCGTTTTGACTATTTGCAATTGTTGCTGCTCCGTCCGTCCGTCCGTCCGTGATCGATCGACCCGTGTGCTATTCTCCAGCAACTACAGCGGACATACAGCCATACCAGCACCCGAAACACCGAAACACCCTGTGCGGAGAAGGATGAGTCTTTGTTAAATATTTGATGATGCCCCAGCTCATGCAGAGTAGCAACACTGCCCACCATGCTGCCACAAAGTGTGTATGTGTGGAGCGCTTCACTTTTCGCTTCACTCCGATGTAGGGGAGGGGTGAAGGTTGGGTTGGGCAGGGAAGTGAAACGGAACGGAAGGCGTTGTGAAAATGCATTCAATGTCATTGTCGATGGAATTTCCCAACTCGCGCACCCAGGGGTGCGGGTTGTTCTGATTCCAAGCGCCATCGTCCTCATCGTCGCCAGCGATGGAACACAGTGTGACGAACTGTTGCGCGTCTGGTTGGATGCACTTGCTGCTGCAGGGTGAGCTAATGCAATAAAGTTTCAAACTTCCGGGGATGGTGGCGAGTTTTGCTGTGGATGCAAATCAAGCGGGGGGGGGAGGGGGGGGGTTGCCGTGTACAGGGAGGAAGATGGGCAGTTGCGTAGAGAGGACCGCTGGACAGGGCTTACAATTGCTATTGTGATGTACTTATCTCATCGTTCATATCAAACGATGGATGGGGGAACGTTTCTAGAGCTGGTGAGGAATTGATGCACCGATATGAATTCTCTAGAATAGCACAGTAGGTAAACGCAGGCACTTTACAGTGAACACCGGACGTGGTGGTATCAAACCCCAATCAGATCTGATAAACAAACTGGAACTATACAGAATGAAACAACAGCTTCACTTTAATGTGGATTTTATCAGCAAAAGAAGAGCTCGTTTGTTTCTTCCGCGAAGCTCTCTCTAACGTGTGTTGTGTATTGCGTATTGTGGCAGGCGGTTTTGTATCCACTCTCCTCACTGGATCAATAGCTAACGTGCGATTGATGACTACTCTGTACACAACTTTCTTCCTTCTACGTCGCATACATACTTCGTCTTACATTCCAGCCGCTTCCCCATCATCGGGAATTTCCATCAAATTTCTCCAAATTTAAGCGCACTCTCTTCACCGTTTTCCCTGAACAACTCATCTAAACGACATGCCACGGTGCTGTTGCTCTCTTCCCCCTTATGCTACCGGAGGAGAAAAGATTCGGTAGTGTTCTGGGAGAGAGGCAAAAGTCAGCCACATTCCCACCATGAAACAGAGAGGGTGTGGGTACAGGCCGAGCTGGTAAAAAAAAAAGGAAAACAAATATCCGAGCTTAAATTCAATTTCACATGCCGCAGCAGCGAGGGAGAAGAGCATAACAACCATAGGCTACCGTTTTGCTATACAACCCACACATAGAAAAAAAAAACCCTTCTGGTGTGTGAGAAAGTGTCCCAAGCGTTGACATCCTGATGTCGATCATTACCAGCTCTATCCAGCGTTGCCCATGCACAGAATCCCACAGCCATCACCACACATCGACGACCCCTATCGAATTGAGGGATGCGAGACGTGCGTGGATTGGCTCACGACGACCCCTTGGCTTGACAATCTCGCCCCGGGACATCGAATCCCTAAATAATAAGCCCTAAGCCCAGCCAGCAGCATGCCGGGCACGAGGAATCGACTGTGAGAGCGTTTAGTGTGAGTGTTTTTTATGCTATTTGGCTTGGGCTTTGGTTTGGTAGGAAGCAGGTGCCCCTTGTCCCTTGATGTGTGTGTTTTTTTGTTGTTGTTGTCTCTCTCCTTCTCCTCTTCCTTCTTCCTTCCCAATCCCACGAGCGCACGCGGTCGATCGTTGGCGTGGGAAAGTTGGAAAAAATCGTGCCCCAGAACGTCCCTTCCATCCATCATCTCTGCGTGGCGTGGCGCACACGACGGAGACGAAGGAGAAAAAGAGAGAGGGAAGTGGAAGTGGAAGAAGAGAGGATACGATTTTCGGGGATTCCTTCCGCAGCGAGCAGTAGCAGCTGTCTTTTAAAATTTGATGCTGAACTGCTTTGAGATGTGTTTCGTCCTTTTTCGGGGCTTCGTCTGGGAAAGCAGCATCTTCGTCCGTTCTGAGGAACAGCTGTAGAACGGACGACGAATCCAGGCCAGTGTGTGTGTTTCGATGAAGCGGTGCGGAAACGAAGAAGTACGATTACTAATTTAATCCAGTTTTGCCGGGTCAAAAAGAAAAGACAAAAACCCCGGATATGCGCGGCGCACCGGATCCTAACCTGATTTGCCTGCTCTGCTACGCTTTAGAGCTCGTCCAAAACAATGAGAAGTAATGCTATTTATCTTTATCGCCAGCGAAGATGGAAAGATGTGTCACCCGGACGTTCTTTTGCCCCTTCCCAAGACAAGATTCTAGTTTTACGTACCTTCGCGCAGCATTTTTTCGTTTGCTTCAGTAGATGCGACATGGTCATCGTCGTCCTCCGCGGCGTAAGGCGTTGCGGACGTTCAATTCAATTCCCCAGTGCGCCTGGGACTTTTCTTGGCGAGACTTCTTTCTACTCACGATACAACAGACCACTCGTTTCGTGTTGCTTTTCTTCTTTGATCGATCGTATTTGATTTGATTTCGATTCCCGACTCCCCGATCGTTAGATAGATAGAGACAACACACTCACACACACACACTCGTTCTCGCGCACCAAATGGCTCTTCTGTGGCTGCTAGAACAGAGGCTATTCACGTCGAATGGAATTAAATAGCGAAACACGGCACTTTGAGCGACAGCATATGGCACCGACACCCGGGGAGATGGCATAAATGGACACTTTCGGTCGGTATTTACACACCCCACAGCACACACACACACACACTGAGACACCAATACACCTTCCCACGCCACTGCTCTTACAGTGCGCTAAAAAATCCAATCAGCCCTTAATGAGACAAATTTAATTTCATTTCCATTTTCCGTTGGCAAACTGACGCCAATTCACGCACTGCTCTGTTGCTCTCCCTCTTTCCCTCTTCACTTTTACAGGACACAACACTTCACCAGCCACAGCACGAATGTTTGTGTGCTTTGTCGACGTCCACACGACTCGTACGTTACACACTAATGATCGATTAAAGCACAATTTCCCTTCCACGTGTACTATCGCTTCTTCCTTTCTTGCAGTCGATTCAACACAACACTCGTTAGTGGAAGAATGCACAATCAATCCCGCACGCAATCCTTCAACTGGGAAAAGGACGCGCGTTGTACGGTATCACCACCAACACAATACACAGCACAACATACACCTGCATGCATGCTCGACGATGGTTTCAAGCGTTGTCCGACGGGTTGGCGTTGTACCAGTTTGTACGCAAAGCGCTCCAGCGTCCGCGGGCCAAGTGACGAGCCTCTGTGTGCGTCGGCATTGCGAAGCGACCGACGAATCTGGTCGGCCGACCGGAGCCCGAAACGTACGCATCCTGCTCTCGCACGGTGCGCGACCGTATAGAGCTACCCTTGTTGCGCGCTTTGCCAGATGGGTTCATCGCTCGTTCATCCGGGACCGGTTCATTTCGCAGGGGAATCATTCATTCTGGCGGTAGCTGGGTAGTGGTACATGAAATAGAATTTTGTGTAATTTGCAAGAATTTTACTAAAATGAAACAAACAGCTCTAATGTAGCATTCAGAGATGTTATGTACGTTTTTTTTCCTATGAGTTGTACTTGGAAAAGGACCGAATATCATCTGGCATTTGAATCCATTTCCTATGCAGAACTTTTTGAAAAATTTGTTTGAAAATATTTCCACTTTTTAAGAATTCAAATTTTTTGGCGCTTTTTAAGAATTAAAAATCAACGAAAATGAAGCAGTCTGTCGATCCCTGGTTTCAGAACGTAACAATATGCACTTGATTTGATTTGCCCTTCCGTTGAGCCCGTTCTCTTATCCCGATGAACTCTCCAAGCAGCTCGGTTTCCCCTTACAAAAAGCCCGAATCGAAGCATGCTCGTCGAATGAACACCAACAAGCACCGATGCCACCATCAGGTCCCTTCTCCTCATGCCGGGTCATTAGTGAACGAAACAACAAAAATAAACCGGGTAAGGGGAAAACGCGATGGGCTTGTTTACTGCCCCTGCGTAACCATGGCTGCCGGGTGTGTTCCCACGCTTCGGACGGCCCAACAGTGACGTAAGCCATAATACCAAAACAAACGCGTCTCTCTCTCTTTCTCACCGCTCATCATTCCCGCTTTTTCTTTCTCCCTCTCTCTCCCTCGCCGTTTTACTCTGATTTGATGAACGCCAGCCACAGCGCCTTATCAAGCAAATGCGTACGAACCGGGCGCATACATACGAAAGTGCACTTAGTGACTGACTTCCGTCCCCGTGGTGGGCTCTCCTCCTCCTCCTCCGTTGCTGCTGCTACTTCTTCTTGTCCGCAGCGGTTTCATACGGAGTTCTTTTAATTTTTCTCACTTCCGATGGTCAGCACAGTGTGAACACGGTTGAACCTTCGACGCTCTGCGTTGATTCCTCTTACTCATACGCATCTCCATCGTAGAGCGCGAAGAAGCCACTTGAACGCGCCGAAGGAGCCACGGATTCGGGTGACTCTGCTGCTGCACTGCTGCATCGAAGAAGTCATTCTTGCCGCTCTTTTTTTCTTTCTTTATCGTTTGTATTTCAACGTAGCTCGCGATACGGTGATCCCCCCGGACAACCCCGGCTCGCTGTTGCTGCTGGTCCACCCCGAATGCCCTTATTATTATCATTACGAATGCAAAGCCCAACGGACGGGCGGACGGAGGAAGGGGAAGGAAGAAAAGGAAGCACAAAGTGAAGCAATATCGAATCGATCGAGGTGTCTCGGAGCAACAAAAAAAGCATAAGAGGCTCTTTTTTGAGTTGCAACGACCCTGATCCGGGCAGGTGGTAGGTGAGTTGCTGCTGCAGGGCTGTGGGAGCGCACAAGGGAGTTTTGTGTTT
>AXCO02011556.1:0-10100 GCA_000473525.2 Anopheles melas
AAGGTTAAGCGTAGGGGGCGCCCGTGTTTAAGGTTTTGTTCATTTCTTCGAACGAAAAATCAAACGAACCTACCTCAGGAAGGTTTCGCTTCTACAGTGCCCCCCCCCCCCCTCCCCCAAAAGCTTTTCCATTTTCGGTCGGGTACTCGCTTTCATTTTCCACGGGTCACAGCAGGGTGTTTTGTAGCCCAATGGGAGTAGCGAGTCATGTCACGAACACGCGCGCGCTCACTCTATTGCATCGCTCTATCAAACAGGGAAGCCCGAGCACACTCTGGGCCGGTTTGGCCAAATATCTTCCAAAGCAAACGCCGTTTTATGCCTTTCGGTCAACGTTTGAACGTGCCGCCGCTTGGTTAGGAAGGCGCGCAGTAGCATGATTAAGTGAGGAGGTGGGTGGGTGGGCTTTGCGTTACGCCTTAGAGCTATTTATGGAATGCTGTGCGAGTCAGTCAGTTCGCGTGAACAATAGTGACCGAGGGAGGGGAGGAGGGAGCATTAGCCAGGAGGAGGTTATCAGGTCGATGCTACCAGTTGCGCGATCGCGCCAACCAACAACTTCTGCCGAGAGGTTTGGGTACATCCATCCAGCAGACAGACCGGGTGAGTCTTCAGGCAATCTTCAGAAATTGCAACCCGGTCGTGTTTAGATTCTGGAAACTAAATGCCACATCAAAAACAAGGCAGTAGGATCAGTAACGCTGACAGCACTTTGCCGTTGGCCCTCAGACGTTTTATGAGGAATCTATTTACTGCTGTGTTGTGGCTTCTAAATGAAGGTTGATTGTATCTCGCGACGAGCTCTCCTCTGCACATGTCCATCACTGAGCTGGGGAGGTCAATTATTCTGTTACCTAAACACACAGCTCCCCTGTCCCAGACCAACAACCGAATGAACGAAGTCAATGAATTCGTTAGCAAACACGCGCTTTGGTCTATTGCTGCTGACCTTTGCTCAGGATAGGCGGCCAGATGGGTTTTGGGTGGTTTTGGTGTTCCCTGCATACAGCTAACCTGCATTCTTGGACCGTTCCGGTGGTCCCAGACCCCCACTTGCGCGCATACCGTTCCCGGGTTGGAAGTATCTTGACAACAACCTGCTCCATTCCCTGCACAACATTCTACAAAGAATGTTGATACTGCTGGGAGCGGGAGCAAGAGATTTGGAAAGCAATGTTTTCCAACACAAATAACTCAATTCCAAGCCAAGACATTGATATCGTTTTCCCATCGTTTGTGCGAGGAAGCCGAGGGGGATATGCCGCAATGTGTGCATTATTTCACTGCACTCGCTTTGCTACCTCGCTGAGAAACAAAAAAAAATCGTGAGGAAACACAGCAGCACAATGGCAGTGCGCGAGTGCACCCGGTGAGAACTTCGATGTGGACGAGGTGTTAAAATACACTTTGGTGGAAAACAAAATCAAGAGGAAAAGCCGAGTTGCTAAAGCTGAGAAGTAAATTATCATAATAATCGTGTCAAAGTGCTTCGAAACAAATAGCTCTTGTGATATCGAACGCGCGCGCGCGCTCTCGGAAGGGCAGGAGGAGGGATTGTAGTGGCACAAGAGTGCACAACTTTAATTGGAGGAGCGTAACACCTTCAAATAGCAGCGGGAGTGAGGTAGGTTGTGTGTCATCAAGACAGTGCGCGCTGCTTGAATGCAAAAGACTGGTAATTGATTTGATAGCTTAATGGGCACGATTTCATCACCCTCTAATTGATCACGACCGCGTCGGATAGAGGAAGTTTAGCAAAAGGTTGACACTGACAGCGTGAAGTGGGCGACGGATAGAAGCATCATTATGATATAGTTAACGGTTAATGATTTACGACGTTTAACGTTTAAACTTACATTTAATTGTTATAAAATTAAACGTGTTTTTGTGTACCAAAAATGTCGCATAATACTAAAGTAATGTTCACCATCACATATTTACCTCGATTATTTTCCCTTCAGATGTAGAATTTCTTCATGTTTTGCTTCGTTGCACTAGCTAGCAGCAACAGTCTGAAGCGTGTGCTTGACCTCTTGAAGAGCTTTAGCTGCAGAAGTGCACTTCCGTGCTCATTAGTGCAAACAGCTTCATCTTCTTGCCCCCTGAAGTGGTGAAGTATGGTCAAAGTGGTGGCTGCATAAAAAGAAATTTCCACTTTTACGAATGTATTTCATACATTTTCTTGTAGGTTGTAGGTTTTATGTGCGGCGGGTTCCATTGCCATCGGTGTGATTTCACCACAAATGACGAGGCGATGGCGTTAAAGCATCTGCAAGAGCACTAAGGGCCGTCCCTTTGTACAGTGTGCACTGTATATATGATACATACCCTCCATATTGTTATACCTAACAACACATCATTACCACGGTTTGAAACAAAAGATTCGGAAACCCCTAAAACCATAAAACATACTTGTTTTACTATCTGCCTCGCTCAATTTATGTACCCTTTCCCCGTGCATAGAGAGGGAGAAATTCACTGCTTTCTCACTTGTTTCATTGCTACTTTCCAAACACCCAAAGATTTACACGTAAAAAGGCACAGAAAGAGGAGGGCAAATATTTGCCTACCGTGCTCGGTGCTCTGTTGTCTCTGGCATTCTTTTTTAATCCTTTTTTGTACTTTGGAAGAAAGTAAACGCGGCCCAGGTCCTTGTAAATCCTCTCGAGTGTGGTATAGACTTGCACAATACAACAACGAAAGTGTGTGTGTATGGCAGATAAAATCAAGATCATCTTCCCTTCATCACCATCATACCGGTTGTACTCTCTGTCGCGGCCAAAAGAAGCTGTGCAAGATTTATTGGGAACCTTTTTCCTATCCTCCTCCAGCACACGAAATGGGGTTCGGGGTTTTTTGGGACAATATTTGTAAAATGAGCAATTTTGCGACTACTACAGCCACCCCTTTTTGCGGTGTTAGAATGCTCTACACCTCATGGAGAAAGTGGTGAGGATGGGTTGGAGTTTTTGCGCCGATGGAAAGAAATTAAATTATTCAGAATCGCCCATCGGGGGCGTCTGCCATTTGATCACTTTTTGTTTTCGTAAAGTCCTCGTAACTGGAGATGTAATGCATATTTTGGTAACTTTATTTGGTGTTGAGACTTCTCAGACTCCACCAGTCTCCTTGCAGAGCTTGTGATACATTTTTAGGTCATTTTAATGCTATACGATGATAATTATCTCAATTGAGTGTACAAAAAATCCCCAATAGTGTTTGTTGTCGTGTTAAGCAAAGCAGGGGAATTTCAGCGAACATAAACACTGGTTGGGAAGTTTTCAAATAAAAAAGCACCTCCTATCGTACGCGTCACTCAAAAACGTTGTTCTATGCGTGTGTGCATTGCGGATTGCGTAGATTGTCGAAAATGCTTAGCAGAGAAAGAGAAAAAAAGCAGAACAACAACTGTAATGACCACTGCAAATTGTGCACATATAAACCACGTTAAAAAAGATAGCCGCGGGTGCGATAATGATGCGGGCATGTCCGCTAAAGTATAGCCGAAATTGCCGACCGTTTCGTATAGCTCGCGAGAGCGATGGAGTTTGTCGGTGGTCATAAAAGGTTTTAAGAGCAGGGGTGACTGTTTTTTTTTTGTTTTTTGGCCGTCCAGTAAAGTTCCATGACTTTTCGTTAACGCTTGCCATCAATTTGTAAGTGTCTGACGAGGTTGTTTTTGGCGGTAGGATTGTGCCAAGGACAATATGTAGTTTACGTCCGTCCGGCCTGTCGCATCTCCTGTATTGAAACATGTGGCATGTGAACATGACGAGTAGCAAAGCAAAAACATTCGCAAAATATTCGAGTCCTCGTAAGATAAGCAACACACGATCTTCCTCCCCAGTTTGTGTGGGTGTGTGTGTGTGTGTGTGATACCGATGGCTTTTCATCACATGACATAATCTCGTTTGTTGAGTTTTTCTGAACCTATTCTGCACTCACAGCGAGCGAAACGAAATTGCTCCAGTGTGTGTGTTCTAGAAATTGCTTTTTTTTATTCACACAGCCACACAAACGCTACTCAGTGTCCTAGAAACTTTGCAACTTGCAATCAATCCCTGTCGACTGACCGCTGGTCCACTACACAGTGCTTCCCGAACAGCTGCTCCCTAATCAGCAAACAACATTCTGTCGTCGGTACACTGTTCCTCAGCGCTTATTGCGAGGAAGTTTTGATAAAGCCATATACATATTGGAGCACAGATTGTTGCTGTAGCGTGTCTAGAGCAATACGAATGAGTTGGGCCGGTGTGAGCTGGTCCCGGTACCGACTAGGGGGCGGTAGATACTTTGAATGGTTTGAATGGGTGCGTGATTTTCGCAAATCCAACTAACCCACGAACACTCATATGGTTTGTAATACACTTTGGAGTTGGTTTGTATGTGTGATTAGTAGGCCCTAGTGGTTGTTGTTGTTTTACGCCCACGATGGCGGGCAGCTGGTAGTGATAACGGGGTAGTAGTTTGATTACTGGATGCAAAGGAATGTCGGGGTATACTTGGCAGATCGGGTGCGATGACGCATGTGAGTTTGGAAATAAAGTTCTCGAACCTATTTGAAAGGTTTTTTTTTATCAGAAGAAGTATTAATTGTGGTGATTTTGTAAACTTATGACTCATTACAGTTCGTCCAACGTTAAATATTGAACCGAGTACAAAGAGTGTTTCGATTACATTTAAATTAAAAGCCAAAGTCAAATAAAAATCTATGACTTCGGACTGTCACAATATTGTTCATTCTGTTTTACTACCAGAACTACTTTGCATATGAAAGCTACCGTACCAGTTGTAAGCGGTTGTCTAGTCGTCAGCCCGGTGGTCTCATGGATAAGTCAAGCGGACACGTCTTTCGTGTCTCATGGTATGATACGTATCGAATCTCATTTCGATTGGCGGCAATGCTCTGCAGTATGAAACGATTAAGATGAAGGAATTATAGTAGTAGTGTGTGTCGTCCTTGTTAGGATCTAAGTTCAAGTTCTTCAGTGTTGGGAGGTACCGTTTAGATCTATTCAAGTTGGGTTTTTGGTAATCTGTGTACGCTCTAAGCGCTTTTTACGAAACAGTTATTCACTCAATACATCTTCTTCACGGTGCCAATGTGGTTAAAAGAGTTATCGCCTCAACAAAGTGCGAATAACCATAACCAACTCCACCACCACCGCCACCACCGTGCTTATATTCTATTAAACATTCCCCTACTGCTACAGCTCTGCTTAATCTAAGACACAGGCAGCTCCAAAGACCTCTGAAACAACAGTTCGCTCTATACGCAAAATGCGCGATGTGTGCGATGTGTCACGTTTTAATTCCTTTTCTTCATTATTCACAATTACGTACCCGCTTCCCGTTATCAAAACAGTACCCAATAACCTAAAAGCGGACGATGGATGAGAGGCCTTCGAAAAGGGTTATTACGTAGTCGTAGTCGCCGCCGTGTATTATCACTGTGCCGTGCACTTGGCGGCTGGTTCGTATCACCGAGGACCCCCCCCCCCACCATAGCTTGCCGTGTCGATGTCGAGTGGGCGCGTTCCATTGCCGTGATTGAATAACGGATCCGGGGTGTCTCCAGTCCGTCCAGGGCACGGCGGTTATCATGATCGACGTCGTTCGAGACGGTTCCTTCGCGAGCAGCAGCAGCAACAACACCACAGAGCCTACCCGAGCGGTCAGATATGGATATGATATTCTCAATCTGTCCACGCATGATTCGGTTTGATCCGGTTACGCCGAGACGCTGTGGTAGCGCGTAGCAATGCTCACAGCCAGCGTCCGGTAAAGATCACAGCCGAGAAAAACGATACTGAGGGGGAAGCGTTTCAATTGGCATATGTACTCCTGCGGCCAACGCGGTCACGGCAGAATGAAGCCATTTTATTCGGTTATTTAGTTTATTACAGCATCAAAAATAGAATCGCCCCTACTTCTGGCCGCGCTAAAACAATGACCCCTCCCGTCTCTTGGTAATGCGTTGCTAGTAATTCGCAAAGCTTTCGCGGCCAATTAAAAAAAACGGTTGCTTATCCCGTACGCATGCTCCCGTGTACGGGTCAGTAGGCATTTTCGTGTGTTGTTTCTCTTGCTTTCAAAGCTTCCATAATGAGTTTGCATTGGCGAAACACTTTGCGCAGTTTCTTCTTCCAGTTTTAAAGCCAAAATCACCGACGGCTCCGTTCGTTGTCTTCCATTTCGCACGTCGAAAAATAATATTATTGCTCTGACCGGCACAGCAGGTCCCCCCGCGCCCTCCCCATTGCCCATGATTGCAGCTCAGAACGGTACGGAACTGGGCACGGCTTGCCTGCCCGGTGGTATTGTAACGGTAGCTTCTCGCGGTCGCTGTTCCGGATAGCTGCTGTCAGTCAGATTCTGTTCTATTCTTGTGGTTCCGCTTCGGGACCGGGGTTCGTGCTGCTTGTTTCTGCTTCTTCCGCCACATCCGCCATTCCGTGGTGGTTTCGAGTTTGGGCAAGCTTTTCACCGTTCTGTATAGCGTTTGCTTGTTTGCCACAGCCAAAGTCAATGGCTCGGTGTGTATGCGTGTGTGTATGTGTGTTCTAGCGACTGCTTTGCATTGCGAATGGAATCTTGTGATGGCCGGATATGAAACGTTAACCGAGATATACCAGCCAGAACTCGTCCGGTTCAATCGCCTTCTCGCTTGAGAGAGTGCACCGAATATGTTTTGAGCATTTGAGGGATAGAACAAATTAAATAGATTACATCAGGCGAGGACGGTATGGGCGGAATAGAAATCAGAACTCTCTGTACGGTGCTCTGTGCCATGCGCCGGTTTTTGCTCCTGTCAAATGTAGTTGTTTGAACGAGAAATGGATTTTTTGTGCTTCGCTCCGTTCGATGTCCTTTTGAAGTTTCTCACATCGGCGTTTGACGTAAATGGTAACGGTTGGTTAAACCGTGCGATGATTTGGAGTGGAAAAAATGTCCCACCCCACCCTTCGCGTTCGTTGGAAAGAGTTCTTTGAAGTGATGGTTTCGTCTAAGCTTTAAAATATTACCGGCTTTTTAGTGCAGTTTTCGGTGGAATGTTTGTTGAAAGTATTGAAATAAATTTGATTTCTTCAAACATATATACCAAGTTTTACTTAAACACCCCAATGGGTCGTATTTTGAATTGAAATACATCAATTCAATTTAATTAGTAATATGGCCCCTGGTGGCAAAAAAGCACAGTTTTATTGCAAAATAATTTATTCCGATGGGGTGTGTCATCAAAAGGATCAAAGCATGGAATATTCGCACAAACCATTTAGAGACGGTTGGTTCTTCCCCGTACCGAGATGAAAACACATAATTGATGTCATCCGTCAAATCTGCACAACAAGCGCCACCTGCCCGCTGCCTGCCTGGCCCATCTCGTGGCATGATAAATGTGGCCATGTCATAGCAACAACCACAAACCGCCTTCGCCGCACCACACTCTGCATGACCGTCGCCCCATATCAAAAGAGCACAATTAACAAAACTAATGGATCATTGCTAGGGTGCGATTTAGTGCTTACAATGAATGGGTGCGAAAATATATGTGTGTAATCATTAGTAATCCTTATCCTATGGCAACGTTTTGATCACAATGTAGCCACATAAAATGGTTCCGGAATTGGATTTGGATCGTTTGTTATAGCTTAAGTATAGAAGTAATCTTAGATAGTGAACAACCTTCATGAACAACTTAGAGGCCTAGAATAATTAGTAGTTACACTGCATCACGTAAATGTTTACGACTTTTCAACTCATATCCTTAAATCAATGGATATTTATTCCCCTTCCAGCATGTCATGTGGCAAATATATTCTAAAGTTTTTGTGCCCCACTTGGTGAACTTGGACAGCATTTTCATTTGAACAATCCTTTTTTTATTGCTGTTGCTGCTGCTGCCAGGCTTCGTCTCTGCTTCGTCCGAGGCGGCTAATTTGTGCCACAAAAATACGCAAACCCCTCCCCCTCTCCATAAGATTTTGGGATCGGCGCCAACAGAGCAAAGATTTTGTTCCGGTGCCCGTGACATCCATCGATCCGAAACCCGGTCCGGATGGTGCGGCAGCAGAACGACGCCGATGATGATGATGATGATGATGTTGCTGCTGGAGCTACTACTACTACTACTACCGGTGATGATACTGCCGTTTCAAAGCAGTTGCCCGGAAAAGCCGTTATTTCGGTTGTATCATTCTGTAGAGGAATGCGCTGGAAGTGCTCTTGCTGCTGTTGCCGGTCCATGTCACAAAAGCAATCCAGCATCCAGCAGAATGAGAGACACCGCAAAATGAACTGTCATTGTGGTGGCACTGCGTGTTTATGTGCCAGAAAAAAAAACTGACGACTTGGAATAGAGAATAAGGGGATCAGGGGTTATCCATACATTACGTAACTATGGCGTTTAATTCTCGACCGCATCCACTGAAAAGAACGAACGATTTATGCAAAGATCAGCTGCTGGAAGAAATTTGTATATTTTTATGTCTATTAAGTACCAGTGAACGTGTACTAACCACTAATAATCCAATTTTCATGCAATCATCAAACCGTCATTAGTATTAGTCTCTACTATTTTACCTTCCAACAACACCAACGATTGTGCAGAAAAATAACAATTCTGCATCAAATCTCATCACACACCTGCCTGCACACGCTAACCAACGGTGCAAATACTGATGACTCATACGGACGCGGATATGGTGTGGAGAACACTGTTCCTGCACAGATTTATCGCACGTTTCTGTGTCATGTTTGTCAGTTCCTTCCGTTGGTTGATCAGACACACACACACACACACACTAAGAGGCTGGCCAAGGGATGAAATCATCCACTTACTTTCTACGACATATTTCAACACGGTGAAACTATTTGTGCAACCTTCCGGAAGGTATACTCCAACAAAAATGCTGGAATTTCCCTCCATGGCTCTGTCCGCTGCCATTCAGCCAGTCGTGTATGTATGCGCTCATGACAGATTTATTTTTAATTCATTGTTCACTGATGGCCTGCTCCACGTCAGTATGTGTGTGTGTAAATTCTCTAGTGCACAAGGACGAAAATGAAATTTCCATCCCGAAGGACATCTGGGTCGATTGGGGGGCGCTACCTTCTGAACAACCGTGTTTGTGAACATGAGTGTGTTGCTCCAGCCAATGTGTGTCTCTTGTCGTTGCCGACAGCCTGGCCAATGGTCTCTCTTTCGCTCTTTGTTCCTTTTGGGTTGGGAAGGAAAATATTTTCCATTTTTAAAACAAAGGACGATTGTTCGATCAAATGGTTGGTTGGAATGTACGTTAAATGGTGGCAATATTCCAAAGTTACACGACGCCGCAGACTATTAATAGCGACGAGCTGTGTACAGTGATATTGTACGGGTCCCACCCAGTGTATGAGCGTTCGAATTTTGTATGGAAAGCTGTAAATATTACATCAAGGTCCAAAGGTGCAGGCAAACGACCTATTGGTATCTGATTTGACTTGGTAAACGAGTTGTTGTGATATTTTGTTAGACATGCATTTGTCGCTACCCCTTCACACGCGCATATTACCCTTTGTTTGTTGATTAAGTGGTGTGTGTGTGTGTGTTGGAATTGTCACCATAATTGACATCATAATTAGCACCACGTTGGACACAGACTGGAGCTGGAGATAAGAGCACGACATTCGGACACTTCCTAGGGAGATGATGCACACAGCCAACCAGCAGCTCCTATGAAGATATGAAATCAACCTACTGCTCGTCCAACAACAACATACGTCATAAGCTGCTTATCACTTAGATAGGACGCAGAGCAACGTGTGCGATATATTGTCCAGAGCAATTTTGGAGCACCTTATCGACGTTATGATGATCTGGAAGCATGGTGGAAGTAGAATTCGCGCGTTCCATTACTGTGGTGGTGTAGTGGTGTTGACTCGCGTTCGTCGTCCATTACAGTCTGCTGTTTGAACAAGGCCAATAATGCACGATACCCGTGTGTGAGGTCGCATTTTTGTGGGACTTTCGTTTGAGCCTCAGTCATTTAGTGGTGGTGGCGATAGATACTTCTTGACGCGCAAGATTAACCGGGAGAGAGAGAGAGAGAGAGAGAGAG
>AXCO02011559.1:0-10096 GCA_000473525.2 Anopheles melas
GCGCGGTAGAATCCGGCTCCCCATTTTGGAGTATCGGATAGGATTGGACACAATCTGTATCCTTCCACGAGAGGGTCGAGGGTTTGGCTGGATTACACGCTTGCACCACCCGATCGGAGTGCACGCTTCGATGCTTGGCTTAAGCCTTCCCCTTCCCTGCACATTCGGATAAGTGGCGTGTAATGCGGTAGTTTTCAGAGCACACGCTGCACACTGGCGCTTTGTGCCATTTTTCCTCCTCAACGCTAGAAGTCACACTGGCGTTACCGCTCGCTGGTTCAGTGCTGCTTGTTGTGTTGGGTTACGTTTTTGATTTTGTTGTTTTTTTTACTCATCTCCTTTTTATACTCTATTTTACCATGGTGAACTTATCTTCCACATCTACTACAATTTACTGCTGGCATCACTAGCGAAGGTTGTGCTTTATTTTTTCCACTGAACTCCCAACCCAGTCCAAAGCACCGTAGATGGTGTGAGTTCTGCCGAGGGCTCTTAAGGTATGGTTTTTTCACGAACACGAACGAAATGAATGGAACAAACGGATGGGGGAAACGAAATCTTTGAGGCTTCCCTTGCGATTGCAGGGTTTAGATTGGTTGGGCTTCGAGCCCGGATTTAATCCGTACCGGGCGGGAGTATCGGCGAGCGAGCTAACATATTCCGTGCATTAGACAAATTGAATTGTGTGCGCGATCGAAAGCCGCATTTCGATTGCTTTCGCATACGTTTTATTTTAATTTTTGTAATTCCCATTTGAAACATTTGATGCTTTTACCAACGGCGAAACAATACAGCAGAAGCCCAACAACCGTTTACGCATTAAAACAAAGAAAAAAAAACAAACTAATTACACTGCCAGGCACGGTTCGGTTCCAAAAATAAACTCCCATCGAGTGCCTTAAGCGGCAGCTTCCGGATTAGCATAAAATATCACTCCCCCGATAAGCCAACCAGTTTTGCAAACACACGCACAGTAGCATAATAAGGTAATGCTGATTTATGTGGGCGTTCGGCGTTAATTCGTTTCCCACACGCAACAAAGTCCCCAAACGGTATAAAACAGTCTGTAATATGTGCGGAAAAATCGATAAAAACCATCCCATAATCCAAAACGCTAACTTATTCGCCCAAGAGTGTTCGGTCCGCTTGGGAAAATGAACAGGCGCAACATGTCTCCGAGTCGCGGCTTAAAGCTGCTAAAGAGATTGGGTTTTAAAGCAATTGATCTGTACCATCAATGCAGAAGATTTGTGGTGCCGTGACCAGGGCACACCTATCAAAAAGGCTCACCCGTAGAGGCCCTATCACCTTTTTTTTTACAATTTAAATCTACCCACACAAAAATTCCATCCCATTTCGTGCTTTCAATGCAATCATGCCTATTTGTGGACTCTTGACTGTTGCGCCTCACATCAAAAAGGAAGTAAAAACGAGACACCACTTTCTTCCGATTTGCTTCCAGACCAACGAAGCTTTACACACCCAAGCGATCGATTGCTTCGTTCGAAATTGATTCCAACCTGATAATATAACACACCACCGTTTTCCGGTTCCCTTTCAGGGTGTACAAGAAAACTTCCTCCAACCAACTGCTGACGCTGTACCTGGGCAGCCGGGAGCTGGTGGCGCGCAAGGGCGTCATCGAGCCGCTCAAGGGCGTGCTCTACATCGATTCGAAAATCATCAACGAGGCTAAAATTTACGGCCAGCTAACGCTAACGTTCCGGTAAGTCCGTGGGATGGTGGTGTTGCTCACAGGCGGGACCAACGGTGTTTTAATCGCTCGTCAAACCGACCGGCTTGTCCGGTTCAACCGGCACCAACCGGCAGTGTTAGTCTGGGGGAAAGATTTCATCACCCAAAAAGGGATGGAACTGAGGGGAGCGAAAGGACGAACAAAACTTCCGCCATGCTGTAGTGTCCAGTATTGCTTTCACTAGATAAAAAAAACTTGCCCCGAAACGACCACTTCCGAGCAAGTTTGCCCTGTCCCATCACTCCACCCGGACCGTTCTGGTGACGCATTCGAGTCGGGGGGGGGGGGGAGATAAGAACAAAACAGAAGATCTTACATCCTGAACAGCAACAACAACAAAAAACAAGTCACAAAAAGAAAGCAAAAAACCACACAGTAATTAATTTTCCCTCCAATACCGTGCTTTATTAAGTTTGTGTCTGCAATTTTTCTTCCCCGCTCTTTCTCTAACATGCCCTGTGCCACCCCATGGATCCATGTACCCTTCTTCCTACGGTAACGATAATCGCTCCCGAAACACAACGACCCCTCCCCCACCCAGGTACGGACGGGAGGATGAGGAAGTAATGGGACTAAAGTTCTGCAATGAAGCCGTTATTGCCCTGCAGCAGTTTTGGCCACGACCGGTAACCGCCGAAACGGATTCGTTAACACCCCTGCAGGTATGTGAGTTAAAGGGAAAAGTTATGCTATAATTAAGCGACCACCCATCACCGGAGGGATGTAAGCAGGGGAAAAGCATGATAAAACACAACTTCCAGAAGGATTATAAGAGCCATTTCTTTTCCATGCTCTAATTTTGTGTACGGGTACAATTCGTACAAATGGTTACATCCGTTCCACTTCGCTCCAAGGAAATGCTCTTCAAACACACACACACACACACACACACACCCTTATCGAATGTCTAAATATGCATCCTTTCTACGAGATCTGGAGCAGTTTTTCCCAAAATTTTCAGTTAACTCTGGGTAGGCCAATAGAATGTTCCCGCCATTCGGTTTAGTGTATTCATACGTTCCTCGGTGCAAAAAAGCCATTGCTTAAGGCGGTTCACAAATATGTTTTCCCATGTGAGGCGAGCAAAGCAGATACGTTGTTTACCGTGCGCAGCAAGCGCAAACACAAACAGGGACCATTTCACGAAATTAATATTTTTTTCCCCTGCCTGGCAAGCCTTGGCAGGGTTTCTCAATATTGCCAACGCGGTGGCGCTTGGTGGAGCTCAGCTCCTCAGCAAAGTCAGCTAATAGGAAGTTCCATGAAATCGAGCCGAGAGCGGAATGTTGGTTCGTTTTGTTTTGTTTCCTTCGAACGAATGTTTGGAGGGTTACACGGACCAAAAAGGAAATAAAATCCATACTACAACAATAGCATCAAGTGGTACCAAGAATGCGACACCACGCTAAATAGCTTCCTTTTTTCGACTTTAACAGAGTAGGGAGCGAGAAACAATTTTGTTTTGTTTTCGTTTTGTTTTGTTTATATATATATATATATTTTTTTTTTTGCTATAATAGTACACTGGCTATGTAGTGTCCCATGTGAAGCTATGTGTTTTTTACATTGAAATTTGATCAGTCTCTACAATCAACCCAAACCCCGATAAGCGCAACAAGCGCACAAGGGTACCATTTTCCCATGTACATCTCTTTTGTTGCGCTAAAAATAGCCATTCCGCACACGTACTGTTGTGCCTTTATCGCTCACCGATAACCGAACTAACCTAACCCCGTTGTGTCTGTGTCCTGTGCTTTTAACCTGTGCCGCCGGAATATCCGCCGGGCTGCAACAAACACCACCACTGCTGCAATGGAAAACGCCACAGGAAGCACTGCTCGAGCGGCTGGGGAAGAATGCGATTCCCTTCGCGCTGGAAATTGGCACGCTGGCCCCACCGAGCGTACAGCTTTTGCCGGCCAAGCGGTACACCGGCGCACCGATCGGGACCAGCTACGACATTCGCGTCTACACAGGTAAGTGCTCCCAATTTTCGCCTCCATGCAATATTGCGCGAAATGTGGCGAAAGGCGTTAAAAAAAACGGATCCATCGCGCTGTAAATATGACGTTCCTACCAGCCAGCGTTCAAGGGCGACCAAAGCCATCGTGTGGCAGTCGGTCGCATGTGACACCTTGTGTCTTGTTTTTTTTTTTGTTTTTTGCTTTTTCCTGCACAAGGGCTAATTGATTTACGATGTCCCTTCCGGTGAGGTTGATTGTGTTTCGCTGTTTTGTTTCTCTTTGTTGCAAACAATTTTCCAAACCTGCGACCGGGCACCGTGGACTGGGACGCCACCCGCCACCCGAAGCAGCCGAAGCATCCGGTGACGAACGTGTCCAGCGGAGATCAACTGTGAGATTAGGTATAAGATTAATCCATAAGATCTGCCTTGATAGTACCAAAGCGCCGGCCGCACTAGAGACGGCCACCGTCAACAACTCGTACGGTGGTGATGCGTCCGGCGGGTCGGCCGGCCCGAAAAGCCCGCCGGCGCTCATCCCCCAGGCCTCGATCGGGACGGACACGAGCGCGCAAAGTGCGACCACCATCCCCCGGGCGCTCCGGTTGCGCCTGTCGCCGAAATCGCTCAAGCTGTCCTCGCTCCACCGGCACAGCAGCAGCGTGGACAGCACGAACGGGGGCATCAAGTCGTACGGCGATCATGCCATCATCGAGCTGACCGAGACGAACAAGGTGCGTGTGTGTACGTTTATTTACGTGTATGTGTGTGTACGTGTACGTGTGTGTGGCAATGTAATTTATTGCGAAAGCCTACGAGGAAAGCCTTAACGGCCTGCTAAGCTCTTCTCTTTGGGGGTGGGCAGGATGCGGGAAATGAAATGAAGGATAAAATGAATCCAATACAAACTGCAATCAATTCTCGGCAAAAACAATAAAGAACACAGGAGGGGGAAGGGAGGAACGAGACGTTGTCAAACCGTTGTCTCGGGAAGGATTGGAAGGTGTGTGTGAGTCGGTGTGAGAAGGTTTAACTTATCAAACAAAAAACCGGCTACGGAAGAAAGAAGTTGCTATTTCGGCGAACTGTTCGGTTTCGAATTGAGCCCAAATTTAGGATTTTTGTTTGTTTTTCCGTAGCCATTTCCCTTCCATGTTTTATTAACGAGAAATGTTTTCGTACACAGTTTACCAAGAAAAACACATAACGGTTTAGTGAGAAGATGGATGTTTTATTTTTTATTTCTACGCCTTACGCTTTACGTCACATTACACAGAGCTTTCTGAGGTTTTTTGACACTTTTCCATGATTTCTAAGTATTGTTGAAGTAATATTGTGGGTTTTTTTTGCTTGAAAACCGGTCGCTTCAGACGAATTCAAAGACATGCAAAAGCAAACGATTGGCGCTGGTTTTTTGTTTAATTTTATGTTTTGCACACATACCCTCCTTAGAATCTTTAACATATCACCACTGCCACTGCCAAACAACTGTTGCGTCTGGGTGTATTTAAATACCGAACCGAAGTAAAAACGCTCCCACAAACATTGGGGCTGAGCAGGTAAAATGAACCCACACACGCGAACAACCCTCGTAAAGGTCGTTGTCTAAAACACGTTGCTGTGTATGTTCTATGACCGCAAGGTAAATCATTACTAGCTGTCAACATTTAACCACACGCCACTGCGAGCACACCCAACAACAATCACACGCAGGGCCAGTGACGCAAGCGTAACGTCTAAAATTAAGGTGATTTTCGTAAACTACCATGCGCCTCCATGAAAAATGGCAATCATAGTGCTGCTGGTACCGGAAAACACATACATTCTGCTACTTTATTGCCAAACCAGTGGAATTGTGACGCAGGCAGGAGACTTCCCCGGTTGGGCAGCAGACCAACAGTGCACGGACATAAGCACGCTGATAGTTATCATACATCGGCCCAAATGAGATGCGACAGGAGATCTGACTGGAACGGCAGGTCAAAAATACCCGCTGCCCTCGCTAAACAGGATAAATTGATGACAAGCACTTTGGCCGACAGTTGCGTCAGTTTCGGGGAAATAGTAACTACCGTACGGGAAGTAGTGCTCGCGAGTAGTAGCAGCCGCAGCAGCATCATCATCATCACCGTCGGTATGTACTTGGCCCATCGCGCACAACGTTGCGTATCATTTATTCATGTCCAGTGGGACCAAATTTAGCGCACAAATGCTACACACGCTCGATAATGACAGTGGCATAAGGGACAGTGGCAAGGGCAGTGCGTGCACACACACACACACACTGTCACTTTTAGCGGTAAATGGCTGTAGTTTGTTAAGGGTGGAGCTATTTTTAGGTCGCCCGAATAGCACAAAAGATCGGCACAAACTTGCAATACGAACAATAGTACACCGGTACCGGTTGAGGTTGACAGCAAACGAAGCCAGCCAGTCGTTTTCTTTTCACTTTTGCTTTCCACCGCATGTGCGATCCTGTGCGGCTTGTTTCCCAAAATCTGCGGCGCTATCCAATTATGAAGGTCATTATTTGCCTTTATGATGAGGGATGATTCCGGATGCGTCCTCCGCTGAACATCCTTCCAGCCGGGTCGGGGCATCTCGGGCAAATATGGAGGAGCAGCAAAGCGTATACCAAGAAGAAACAAAAAACAAACACTCAAATAAAAACTGACCGCATCTCGAGAGGGATAACATTCCACTACAAGGGCTCGATAGCCACTCGGAACGTTGGCACAAGAACGGAACATTCTGTCCCTTCTGTCCTGGACGAGATCTTCCTCTACGAAACACGAAGCCATCAGTGTAACCATGAGTACGGTACGTTTGAGACGTAAATAATTGATACCGAACAGATGCTTCTTCTTGGGTGGCTACCAAGTAAACCGGGGTCACAATCGACGCAGAACGGGTTGTGTTTGTAATGCTGTAGAGAATTGCTTTTTTAATTTACACACAATCTAGCATCTTTTGTGCTTCGCTTTCCTAGAAGAAGAGCCTGCAATACTCCAAACAAATGAACGTGTGAGAAGGTTGTGCTAAAAAGAAGAGATATGTTGATGCGAGAGGGTATGGAATTGAAGAGCAAAAATCAAGAGCTGTGCGAACGATCGGCAATTAATTCTTAAAAGGAATTTGGTGCAGACTTAACACACACACAATCGGTAACGTACTCTTGGTAGAGAATCCATTTTAATCCTCACAAAATCCTACTCATCCTATTCATTATTCCATTCCAGTCTCTAAGCCTATTACGAGTATTGTTTCCTGAATTGCATACTTGTAGGCGCCTTTTTTGTGAATGAATGTTTGCAGTTTAGCAGAGCCTGCGCCATAATACACTACATCAATGGGTGCAATTTTAACAATGGGATTATCTTCTACGTTTCGAGCGGTATTTCCAAATCTTCAATGCATTTGATGCCGTAAATAGCATTCTTTGGACTATTTTTTTTATTGCAATAGTGTTAATATGTAAAATCGCCGATGAAAGTAACTTTCATTAAGGAACAATTATCCATTCAACATGTCGAATATGAACCTTTAACTATTTTAACATTTTATAGGATTTTCTATTTATGTGCTAACTTAAAAAAAAAACGTAAATTTTTATCGAAAATCTCTCTTTACTTACACGCATATTTTCTCCTTCGTTTTGCTGGATTGCTGCCATAAATTTTCCTGCAGGGTCCGCAAGTGTCCGTCGATAAGCCGTTCCTGTGGGCGGACGGACGCGTTAACCTGAAAGCATCACTCAACAAGGCTGCCTACGTGCACGGTGAAAACGTTACCGTCACGCTCGACATCAAGAACGACAGCAGAAAAATTGTGCGGAAAATTCGGGTAAGCAAAACCTAGCACACACGCACAGAAACGCAAAAAAAGCGGAAAAACAGAGCGCAACCTGCAAAAAATCCAACATCCTGCAAAATCCACATCGTGTATCTTTGGCTGTTTTTTATAGTAATTTTTTAAATCGATTTTTAACGGTTTTTATACGGGGGCTTTACAGGTTATACGGGGACAGCTACAGGTACAAACTCATACATATGAGCAGGATGGATGGGGTGTGGGACCATAGTTTAGTTGAGCTAGTTTTGAAACCGTGCTCAAAAAAAGGTTATCAGGAATCGTTTTCCATCCCTCGAGCGAGCGTTACTGTGGGACATGACGTACAACGGTTCCATAAATTCAACACGCGCACAGAGAAGCTCTACCGATTGTTCACGCCAAGTGACAGAACAGTAACATATTTCTGTCCCAGCAAACTCACAGTACGACGATAAAGGCTAGTTTCTGCTAAATCACTCGTTCACAATTTATCGCAGAAGGAAAATTCTTCTACGAAAAAAAAACTATACAGCTTTCCTGGTGCGCAAGCCGTGAAGCCACATTTATGGCTAATTTGTACCACATTTTCAAAATTTACATGACTTTTTTTCCGGCAAACACGACAACGCTGTGTTCGTTTCAACTATCCGCACATTGTCACGATACGCTTTGTCCAGCATCTCGGCATTGCACGTGTTCGTGGAACATTTATATGATTTAATTTACTCCAACAATGCTCCAGCTGAGGTCAAGCGCCACCCTATTGTCCTTTTTTGCTGCTCATCAAACAATGCATGATTGTTAAAATTTAATTATGGTACAAAAATCCATGGTACCACACTGTTACTGATACATTTTCGATTCACATTTCTGGTCTGCCCGATCCCATTGTTCGGTGCACTTTTGTTCCCGCACACAATCGGTACATCAGTTTCCATGCGGGCGCCGTTTTTTTTTTTAATTGAAATGCAATTTTATAGTTGAACATGTATGTATGTATACGTGAATTCAATTGGAGGGTATTAAATTAAATTCATTACACGCATTTTTCGTGCACATATGTGGGTGCGTGGCTCAGGCTATCGGATTTAATTTCACGTAATGATAAGATTAATGCGCTGCGTACGAACAAACCCGAGACGCTATTTTATCTGCCATCTGCACCAGCAGCCCTTCCCTCGAGGAAGGTCACGGAGGTTAGGGGTCAGTGGGCACGTCCCAAGCGTCGCAGCCGACGCTGAACCGGTCCTGAAAGAATCGCTAATGATAAACCAACAACGTCTCGAATTAATTAACTACGAGCACAGGCGAACGACGAAACCCAACGACGGTCGGTCGGTCCGACGAAACCGTCCTTAATGCATACTTAACAACATTTAATATTCCGTGCGCCGTGTTCGTAGCGCTGATCCGTTAATGTGCTTTATTAGCTTTTCTGCAGCTTTCCTACTTTCCGCTTTCCTTTCCAACAACCAAGCCTGGCCCTTTGAATTGACAGCAATTGAGCCCATCGCAAGAGCACACTTATGGAACAGATTTTTCACTTGCTGCGCCTAACTCCCGGGCGTGTCTGTTTCCATTAACCGGAACGGCAACTATGGCATAATGTTGCCTTCGCTTTTCCGCCCTCTTTGCCCCTATTTCGTACGTCATCCGTCATCCGGGTTAGGACATGCATGGGAGTCCCTTTGCCGGCGAGGCAAAGAGACATGAATATTCATGAGAAACTTCATCAAAACGGACACTGGATTTATACTTTGGAGTTTGGCAAAGAGCAAAAATGTGGGAGCGATGCAAGAGCAAGCATACTCCTATTCCATACTCCTGGCAAGCACAGCTAAGCCTATTTTAAAAAATGTTACCATTACGCCCGTTACACACATCGAAGTAGATGTGAAAGGATTCTCTCGCCATGCCTGCAAGCCACCACAGCCGGATGTCTGGGAGGATGCTGCCCTCCCCAAGTTAATCTGGTTTACTGTATCAGCATGTTTATCCATTGCCGACAACAATAGACAAAACTACACCCTACAGTAGGGGGGGGGAGGGTGAAGAGGTATTAATACAACAAGGCAAAATGCAGCTATAGTACACCTTCCCGGTGCAATAAAAGCGAAACGAATACACTGCTACACGGTGGAAAAAGGAATGAACGGCCCAGACCCTCGCACACACAGCAAACTAGGCAAACAACCTGTAAGCAATGTATCAAGCATCATCCTAAAGGACATTCCTCGATGAGGGAGGGATTTTTGCTTCTTCTTCTGCTTCTGCGTACCTTCCTCTGCAAACAACAAAGCATACTAATGCACCCTTCGTGGTGCCCTTCTTCCCTTTCTGTGTCTTCCGAACGCACCCTAGCTGGTCGCGGTACAGCACGTCGACGTGTGCATGTTCAGCAATGGCAAGTTCAAAAACATCGTCGCCGAGGTGGACGTCAGCAAACACATCGGGCCGGGCGATACGCTTCACGCGTCCTACTCGCTGCTTCCGGTTCGTGGTAAGTGATATTTATGGGCAACTGCGGATGGGATATGTGTGTGTGT
>AXCO02011560.1:0-10206 GCA_000473525.2 Anopheles melas
ACATACACGTAGGCACGCAGAAAAGGCAACGTCAGCACAGTCGCTGAACAAGGCTTTCCGGCGTACACGTGCGTGTGCTGTTTTTCGCTTTTACCGTGGTGGTGGAACCAAGCACGGAAGGCTCCGACAACCTTTTTTCTTCCTTTTTTGCTCCAAAACAGCATAAACAAACGAACCTACACGCCTGCAGCGCCTACAGGGTGAGATTATACAGGGCGGGAGCGCAGCACATTGTTAGTCGTCGTGGTTTCCGGTCCGCCGCCGTCGTGCGCCTCCAACGAGCATCGCTCCGGCATCGAACAAACGGAAAACTTAACCTTCTCCTCCTTAGCCTAGCCCCTCCCAAAACGGAAAGCAAACAAAAGTGCAAACGAGCAAGACACTGTAAAATTTCCACTCGGAAAACTAGACATTTCCGCTGGCTGGGAGCTCGCGTAGCGTCCCGCAGCAGACGAGAAGACGACCAAACCGTACCGTTTCGATCGGGCTGCCGAATTTTCGGGGTGGAAAAACTCATTTCTATGCTTCCGGCGTTGTTGCTGTGCCCGCCTGGCTGTCTGTTGGCAGGATGAACCACGCATCCGCCATGCCAAGGGACGGATCGCCGCTTGTATCAATGACGATGATGATTATGTGAACTTCAACCCCAACGGATTAGGGCGACCGAGCCCGACCGGCCGGTGAGCGGGAAGGCGGGGCTTTTGGTGTGTTGGGACGGCTCCGTTTCGACATTTCACGAGCGAGCACGTGTGCGACTTTGGGCTGAACTTCGTAATCCTTGCTTCCGTCTGCCCTCCGTCGGCTAACTCGTTCAGTCTCCTCCCCCTCCCTCCCACGAAATCTACCATTGAATCGAGTGCCAAATGGAGTCAATTTACTTGCCATGTGTTACGGCAACAACGACCAAACATTAGGCATATTAAATAACGCACACAGCCACGCGCAGCGGGGGCAGGAATTTGGGGAAATGTAAAAGTGTGAAATAGCGTTTCCTGGTATCTTAGATCGCGAACAACAAACCAGGTTTATTGTATCACATTTTGCAAAGGAAGGAAAAAAAGACGCAAGAAGCATTTGTCCAATATCTAAACCGCGCAATGGATGCGCCTGGTGCCTCACCACATGTATCTGGCTGCGTACGTTTTTATTTTCTT
The DNA here is from genome assembly GCA_000473525.2 of Anopheles melas. Taxonomy (NCBI): domain Eukaryota; kingdom Metazoa; phylum Arthropoda; class Insecta; order Diptera; family Culicidae; genus Anopheles; species Anopheles melas. The sequence goes on from AXCO02011560.1 coordinate 1,155, forward strand.
TCTTTTCTATCCTTTCCGTTCCGAGCTGACAGCACATCCGGTCTATTTCGGTGCTCCCGAATCACTTCATGTGCTGTTAAAAAGGATTTAACACACGGCTGGGTAATAACGTTCGATGTGAATGTTAGTTCCAATTTGTGCCTTTTTCCTTCGCTCGCTCTCTCTCTCTCTGTCGCCGTGGTATCGTGTAAGACTAGACAGAATGAAGCCTTGTTGTGATTTATTGGTGATGTATTTCAATGTCTACCGGCCTTATAAAACCGTCCGCGGGGAAAGGTGCGGCGTGCGATCGGGGCATAGTTGGCCAAAAATCGATAACCATCATATGGCGAGTGTGTGCGAGTGTGTTTGGTGGAGCCTAGGCCCTCAGTTTGGGCAAGCTGGGCCCATATCGGATGGCTCCGGGTCGAAGAGTTGAGTTTCTTTAAGCTGGATTAGCCTGCTGTCGGTGTGGTAAACGGCAAATCGGAATAAAACCCTTCAGGCTAGTTCACGGCCCCCGAAAGAGATCAGTTACAGATCGAAGGTTCGATGGTGGCAGATTTTCGCCGAATAGATTAAACAGGTAAGAGATCAACAGGGATATCGTGCGTTTGGAGATGTTTCTAGTGACTTTTTTATAGCATCTTTATTTCATGTTAGGAAATATTATGCTACAAAAGCAATAATTTCATAAAATTTGCCAAAAAGTCCCGCTGTTTTCATAATTCAGTTTCGTTTTACACAACAAAATGTGTTCCAGTAAGGTAATTTCCATATTTTCCCCCGTAATTGACTCTGGCTATAATTAGAGCAATACAACACACACACACCGTTGCCAATATGAATCTGGTTGAAGCATGCTAGCATGACGATTTATAGAGCGAAACTCCTTCAAAACGGCCCCTCTCTCTCACTCGGTAGAATTAAATCAACGCCGCGAAACCGTGCGCAGGGTTTCGGTTCTTATCGATGACATCAACATAATTTGATTGCAGAGGCTGAATAACTTAACCGGTAAGTAATCAAGGTGGTATTAATATAGGTTCGTACTTGAGTTCGAACCAGCTCCCAAATATAGGGTAGTCCTTTCCCTTCCTTAATCAGTGTTATGCTGCACGAACACGTTCATTTACACCGACCAATTGCGTACCATAAACCCGGTGGTAGGCGACTGTAACTAACTAACCATCGGTGCGTAATTCCCGGTCCACGAGCGAGCGAAACGGAGCGGGTGCGGACGCGTTGAAAACTTTCCTCCCACAGTTTTATTTGCATCGGTCCTCGCGCGGCTAAAGCGGAAATCATATTTCCGTTTTTTTTTTTTTTTGGTTGTGCCGGTCAACTCGCCACCATCCAAAAACAAGGCGTTCTGGGCCGTACCCGCAAGCTCTACATAATTCAGTGGGCGCGAATGAGCCCGTTTCTGGTTTCGGGCCGGGCGCGACCACTTTAAGACGATCAAAAAGGATGCGGCGGTGCGTGTAAGTGCGTGATGGGAGGGACGGCGAACAGGACAGCACGGGACAGGGTGGTCTGTGCGGACGTTCAGTTGCTGGACTAATAAATAAATGAATATTCATAAGTCATGGTTATTTGCCTCGGCGTGTACTGAAATGAGGAAACCATCGATTTCGGTTACTTTAGCTACTTCACAGACGGTTCCTGGACCGGTCCTCCACACCCCATGGCCGCCGGCCCAGCACTCGGGTAATCCAAGGTCCTTGCTGTTAGCAGAGGGGTTTTTTCGCACGACACAGCGAATCGATCCCGCGCAAAAAAAGGAACCAGCTCAGCATTACTTATGCTCAATAAATTTTATGAAGCAATCATTACGAAACCACCGTCGCGGCGGTTTTGTGTTGTTTTTCGCTCTGTTCTTGTTGTTATTTTGGGTTTTCCACTCGGTTGTGTCGGGGAAGTAGAATAAAGCTTTCCACGCCAGCTTCAAGTGAAGCTCAAAACTAAAGGCAGTTCCCAAAAAAGGGAGGATCGCGGCGCAGAATGTCGTGTTTTGACGGTCGATTCGCCGAAGAAATGGTTGGACTGGTTCTTCCGGTGTGAGTTGAGATGCCTGGAAAGGTTGGACTACTTCCTATTTTGGCACAACTATTTACCACTACCACTAAAGGGCTGTGTTCTTAGGGTTGTTTTGATTTTCCACTGTTAGAAGTTTAACTTCGAAACAGGGAAAAAACAACAAATATATTCATTGATTGATGTTCGGTGGGCTAGTCTCGTGCAGGCAGGACCAAATGTAGCAGAGCAATTAAGTTTATGAATGTTTTATAACAACCTCTAATGGTAGGCATCAAAAACCCCGAACTCAAATACAAGGAAGGGAGTGAAAGACTTCGACAAGGCAATTTGGTATATTGTTACAAATGACATCACGTGCCGGGCTTGAGCAAGACCAAGCCTATCGGTTTCTACTTTTGCCACATTTTGACTTTGAAACTAAATAAGGAATCGTTCTTGAAGTCAACATCTAAAAATAATAATAGTGAAATGCCCATTAATGGTAAAAATGTTACAGATAAGCGGTGAAAATTCTCACCATTTCAAATGAAAAGATTACTTCAATTTGACGCATTTGACGTAATTGAAAACAACAAACGCCATTAATCGGCTTCTAAAATTACACGTAATTCACACCTAAAGTTGCAAAGAACCTAAAGACTTGAAATTATTCATTTCCTACCCATTATTTCACCCACACCAATTAATTCCCGTCCACACACCACCTTAAGCCCAACATCCTCCATTGTTCCGAAGCAGTCGAGTAAATCAATTATTATATTTCCGATCATGATTATGACCTCAAACAATTACTCGCGAGCGTGTGCTGCTCTCGGTACACCCGTAGCACTCATGCCGGCGTACGGTTCTCCGGTGTCTCGGTCGGTCGGTGTGCAATGCTCGGAGCGTCATCCCATCCTCATCGATTCGCCATCCTCATACACACCAAAGCGGCAAACGAGCAGTGAAAGTGAAACGCCCTTTTCGTTTTCGTTACGTGCTGTGAAATTGGCGTCGCGGTTTCCAACTCCAACTCCAGTGCTTGCCGTCCTCCCTCCCGCTCTGAGTATCCATTTTCAGATTCGCTCAGGATGGGAGTTCCTGACAACTCACACACATACCCGCAGCCAGGTCCGGAGAGCGATCCGGAGTGAGAGAGTGTGTGTTTTTCGACCGAAACAGGACGATGGTGGTGCGGCAGAGAGCTTACCAGACATGTAGGTAGGTGGTGTCGTGTCCTTGGAACAACCTTCACTCACCGACCGACACGATCTAACCTCCGTGGTGGAGGTGATGGGGAGCAGACGGTCGAATGAAAAGGAAAATTTCATGAGCAGAATAAATAAACGGAAACACTTTCACTAATGGCTGTGTCGTCGTCCTTGCTGCTGCTGCTACTGCTGCTGCTAGTCTGTGTTTACCCACACAAACACAAACGTTCGTTCGCAACGAACGCTCACTGGCTGGAGCACTCGGCCATTTGTCGGTGGGAGTGTGTGTGTGTGTGTGTGTTTACCCACACAAACACAAACGTTCGTTCGCAACGAACGCTCACTGGCTGGAGCACTCGGCCATTTGTCGGTGGGAGTGTGTGTGTGTGTGTGGGTTGTGAAAGTTCATAACTCTCTCTTTCACTCCTATGATCCACCAAAAAGGACGCACGCCCTGTTTTTCCCCCGGTCGACCTTCAGACGAACCGTTCCACACCGCTGTGGTGGGTGGGAAAGTATTCCCGAAAAATACCGAAACCTTCTACGAGAATGCATTCCCACAGTCGCAGTCTGGAGGACGGGGATGGAGGTTCGTGCCGTTGTGTTGGTGAGCGTCCCGAACGCCCGAAAGGCAAATGCGCCGACTCCCGGTGCATTTACTACAAGGAAAAAAGTACAATCCAAGTAAACGCACACACAAAACGGGAAAGCTGGCAGCATTTTTAGCAGTGTGAGTGAAAGAGAGAGAGAAAGAGAGAGAGCTCTTCCCCGTCCCAAGGGGAGTAGACTTAGGGTGGGAATAATCCTGCACCTCGAGGGTGGAAAAACGCTCGGCATGGGTTCGGGGTTTGGGGATTTTGGTGAGAAAAAGAAAGATGGCCCATGGCCTACCGCAATGCCGACCTGCTTGTGCACCACACACACACACACGCGCGCGCGCTTGATGGACACTGTCTGCGGTGGGGCGGTAGGAGTAAAGGCCCCTGGTGTCTGGGGTGGAGGGAAGGAAAATTCGAAAGGACAATCGAATGGGGTGTCGAATGCAAGCGACCGCAAACGTGAAAAGCACAGCTTCGGGCACGCTCTCGCATGGCGTTGTCTTTGTCGGCTTTTCCGTTTCGTGTCGATGAGCGCACGGAACAACACACGACACCGCCTTTGGACGCCGTTCGATGAATCCGTTCACGAGACGGCGTTAAATAAAACGAACGATAAAGAGTAGGGAAAAGCAGCGTTCGCCTTTGAGCAAAGGAACTTTTCCGTTTTTTTTTGTGGGGTGGAAGCTGAGCTTTGAAGATGAGAATTTATGTAGCGCTCGTGGAGGGAGATTATGGGCTGTGGATTTTGGAGCATTTGTTGGCTGGGACGTTGTTTGTTTGTGTCCGCCCCGGGGGAGGTTGGTAGGCGGCAAGGATTTAATTGCCACGTCAAATGGATCGATTTTAAAGTTTCTTCAAACGTGCCTGAGCTGGTCTCCGTGTCTTGTGTGAGCGTAATTCAATTTGAGTTATTGCAGCATGATCATTCAACTTCACTATTCGCTAGATCACGTTTATCACGCACAGGAACACCTTCCAGCTGGATTATTAATCGTCCGCAGAAACGAAACAGCTTAGTCGCGAAAAACAAAACACTTGCTGAATTATTTGCCTTGCCCACCCAGGAGCGTACCAGTTCAACATTCCAATAAATTAAAACGGAAAAAAACTTTCCTTTTTTTCTCTCAAGGAAACACGATCCGTCCGTCCGTGTTTCGTGTTTACAATCGAGAACAAAGATCAATTACTGCCGCCGAAAGTTGTTCAAGAGGTCACAAATCAATTTGGGTGTGATTTTTATGTGCCCGTGCCCAGGGAAGATTAGGCTGGCAGAAATACCACGACGAGAAAAAAAAAACAGTTCCCCAACGCTGTTCCTCCTCACTTCTGGTGCTGGGAATTTCTGTTAGACGGGGTTTTTTTCACAAAATAAAAGAAACAATTCTCAGCAGCATGCAATAAAGAATTCCAATTTCGCAAAGAACGTACGCATCAAACGGAAAGTTTTTGCACGAGGGCCAGGAATTCGAGTGGCCTCCCATTTTCCTGTCGGGGGCTTTCCAACTGCCAGTGTTTCCTGTCTGCCCCTTTCTCTCTATTTTTGGTTTTTGTGTGTGCAAAAGTTCGCATATCACACACACACACACAAATCCCCACCCCTCGGGGAGCGGAAGCACGGGAACTGCTTATCGGGAACGGAAGCGCGTGAAATGGGAAAGTCGCACGCAAAAGTCACATTTCCGGTTGACCGGAGAGCTCCATATCCAACGCCGAGTCCCGCAATCTCGATCGCTAGCTGGGCGACGTACACGCACCGAGAGTGGGGAGAGTGCTGTACGCAGCATTTGTGGTATGTTGCTGCTAAGTGTCCTTGTTTCTTTGGATTTCTTTTCCATGTTGTTGTTTTTCGGGGGTACATACCTGAAACGAGAGGGAAAAGTGTTGGAAAGCATGTTAGGGAAGAGCGTTTTCTTAAAGGTGTCGTTTTTTATTGACGAATATATGTTGGAGAATTATGAAGAAACCATCCAGCCAGACATAGCTCTAGCATCACTGAGACCGCCATTTCAAGACATTGAAGTAGAAATTGAATCATAAAAGGACTACTCAAACTTTGTGCGTCCCAAACTGTCCTCCCTTCAATTTCGATTCAAACCGACACTACAAGCAACGATCGTCGATTTACACACGACCGAACGCTTGCAATCCCAACCTGTCAGTTTCGGGTTTCGTTCGATGATTAATGTTAGGTGACGTTTTAGCGGCAAAAAGCACGCCCGGGGAAAGAGAGGGCACGAGATTGGAGACCGATTTAAAGCCACAACACTGAATTGGAATGTCACTTTCTCGATGCCAATCACTCCTCTAGCTTTTTGAGAACAGAGAAAAAAAACGCTTACGATTTCAAGAAACCGATCTAGTTGCAATTACAAACGAACGATAAGAGCAAAGAGAAAAAAAACAGACATTACCATTCCTGCAGCTCACCTGCTTGGTGAGCGTTTGGTTGGGAGTTTTGCTGCAATTCCAGTTCCAGTGGTTGTGTGTATGTAGTATTTTGTGAATGAAAGAGATTGTTGACATCCAGAAGCGATCAAACGTCGATCGACTCTTGACGGGTTGGTTGGCTCGAACGAGTTTTAGTAACGCGACAAGCGATATCTAGTGTAACGGATCGTTTTTTGTCTATAGAGTTGATTACTTAAGAATACTAATGACTAATGAAAAGGTGTGTGACACTAACAATCATTGAAAAAATCAATGACGAGGTCGTTAGAGTCGATCATGCAACCAGGAAAATTATTACTGATATCAATGCTTCTCGTATACTAAGCGGTTTAGATATTCGAGCAGTTCAAGCTCGAATTGCTTAGCGTAAAGAGCAGAAGCAAGACTTAGGTAGAATTGTTATATTTCATCTCGATGGCAATTAACTTCAAACAGCAGCGTAACAAATATAATAAATAGTCAATTACTTCCACAAAACTACTCGAATGGATACTATTTTACTACTACGAGAATAGAAACTGTACCGCATTCCAAGTCGAGCAGTCAAGTGTTTCAAAAACCCTACTAACCCAAAACAAATTATGAAATCTTTGCATGCCTACACCCCTGTCTGTTGTTGAGCCCCACACGACACGCTAAAGAAAGTGCTATCTTAACTGTAACACAGAAATAATCTATCGGCACGGTGTAAATATATTCCATCGTCGTTGCATCGTCGCAAACTCTGAACCTACCTCAACGACCGCCTCAACGCCCGGTTTGCGTATCTTAAACGCTTTATCTAGCAAATACTGCAGCAAATTGCACCACAGACACTCACACGCGCACCCTTTTCCCTTCCTTCAAGCTCACTTTCATTTATGAACTGTTCAATGCTTTTCCCGTTCTTTTTTTTTATTATTGAACGCCACACCCCATTCGTCCGCGGTCTCCTCCGGACTGACCGTAATATCTTAAGCCTTTCTGCCTGTCTGTCCAATGTTTGCACATCGACGCAGGTCATCGAGTGAGGTTAATGTTTTGCTGAAAGGGTGAGGGTGCGAGCATTAGAAGAAAACAGGGGGACGGAGGACAGACGTCCTGCAATCCGACAACGACCGGTTCAATCATTATAACTCTACTGCCGACGCGGCAAAGGCGTTGGTTGGGCGCGCAAAGCGCCGCGTACGAAAGGCGTTGAGCGCGTCGGATCTGTTGCGCGCGCGTGTGTGACGCGATTGCGGGTTCTAAGAGAGAGAGACCGCCAACCATCCATACATACACACAAGATGCCGTCCAGATTGTCCCCGCTGTCGTCGGGGACCCTCCCTTCTCCGTGCTCGATAAAAAGGAAAAGTCGTCTTACACGGGCGGTGTGTGTATGTTACACTAGGGGGACACTAGGGGCTGCCGACCTTTCCCGGAGCATTCTTTCGCGCATGTGTGAGGCGGCAGCCTGCAAGACGGCTGGCGACGCGTTTTTCAAACGGCACTTCACTGCAAAATGCGTTTGCCGATGCGGTGCGCCGTGCGATTATGCAATCAAATGGCCGTTTGCAGCTTTTTTCCTTCCTTTTTGCGCACGCAGGGAATGCGCCTGCGTGCGGCGTGTGTGTGTGTGTGTTAATGCGTGTCACGGCACAAACGGTGAGGGCGCACACTGGGCGGCTCACGCTCCCCCTTTCCCGAAAGCTCTATTTGTTGTCAATAACAAATGGAGTGTGTTTGGTTGCGTCGGCTTGACAGCATTGATTAGGTGTTGGTTCTGTTTTTTTTTATTATTCCTTCTCCTACCTCTCTTCCTACTGCGCTGCGTTTCCAGTTTTTAGCTTCCTTGCCGAGAGGTGGGGTGCGCGAAAGCGAAAGCTCGCGCTTGAAGGGGTGGGTTCGATCCACCCAGCCGTGATGAACGTGAACGGGCTTGCAATGCTCGAGCCTTCCTTTAAGCCGGTGAATTATTTTCCCGCCCGGGACCCGATCGTCGGATTACTGCTCGTGTCACTCGCGGTTCCCTTTGCCGGTCGGCAGTTTCCTCTCCTTAATCCCCGCCCTTAAGCTGAATGATAAGTTTCAACACCTGCAGCACAGCTTTGACCCGATTATTCAACCGCCACCGCCGCGCCGCCAAAACAGAACCGATCGTGTGAAATGTAGCTCCGGTGCTGGACCAGATGCAAGGAAAGCGTGCATAATCGGCACTGCAATTTATGGCATCGTAAAATATACATTTATCACTCTTCGCGAGGTGCAGCTAGTGCCTGGGTCAGGTCCGTCGGTCGGTTGGTGCTTTTAAACCACCAGCTACCCTTCTGCGCACGCTCTGTGCAAACAACTGGGGAGCAATCGGGGTTGCATTACTTTTCTTTCCGCCTAATCCCGGCCGCTCGCCTCGAGTGCTCGATCACAGCGCACGGTAAAATTCAATTATGCCGAGGACTTCTTTAAATTATTACCGTTGGCAAAAGGCAAAACAGATTACCCGTTGCCTGACCAAAAACAAAAAGGGGGGAAAACCACAAGCCGCCCTTGTTTTTCTACCGTCATTTCCATCTCGCGGAGTCGGCGTAATGTTTGCTTTAGAACAATTTGCTTCCCCTTTCTTCGATGAAAGAGTTTTCCAAGCCCCTGGTAACACCGGTTGTTGCAACTTTTTTGCTTTTCCCATTTGAAACACATTCCCTTGCAGAAGTTTTATGCCTGAACAGCGCTCGGTTGAAACAGATGGCAAAAAAGCTACTTTTACAGATTAAAAATCTAATCCGATGCTTTTAACCCGTGCCGGCCGCTGTGCCTTCGATATTTTTCAGAACTTTTTTT
>AXCO02011565.1:0-10078 GCA_000473525.2 Anopheles melas
CGCGCGTGTGTATGTGTTTGGGGGTTGGTTTTTTCAGAGACTTTTCGCATCGGTTCGCCCGCAAACGCCGGCCGTCGTCGCTGCCTTCTGTGTTGTGTACGGCTGCCGGGGGTGGGCGGCATACATCGGTGGCAAATTGTTTTAATTTTCCGCCCCAAACCGTCGGGGCCACTGAACAAAGCAACGTAAAAAAAGGCGCTGTATCCAACAAGCGTGTAGCAAAAATGCTGTTAAATCAAAAAAGAAAAAGTGTAACCGCGTCCGTCCGATACGGCGATCGCGCACCTCGCAAATGGGAGAATCCTCCAGCATTTGGAAGGTTGCCGTTGTTCCGCGGCGGTGGTTTAGTTTTGTCGCCACGGTGTTGCGTACCGATCTCACTGATCTGTGGCCTGTGTGTGTGTGTGTGTGCGCGTGTGTGTGTGTGTTGGGCATTAAGAGGAGGAAATTCTCCATCAACACTTTGTGCGTAGTGCGTCCTCGCTGTATTTCGGCACCCTTGCTTCAGAAGAAGAGGAGCCTAAGGCCAAAGAACGGGTGTGTTTCTGTTAGGTTTTGAAGTTTTCGATCAGATTTCGGCAGTAGTATTATATTCTCTTGCTGACACGACGGTGTGGTGGATCTGTTGAGCGTCACAGGACAATTGCGACGCTTTATCACGATTTGCACGCCATTTTTGTTTAGTGTTGTCGGCGTTGTGTGATACGATATCAGAGCAGCTTCGGATATTCGTGAGCACGACAGAGCGAAAGTCATTCATTCGGACTGGTTTTGGTAAGTGGGTTCTTCTATTGGGTTGGGTTACCTCTCTTCATCAAGAATGTCTAGGCATCATTTCAAACTTCAATGTAAACAATAGGTGAGGTCAAACAAAGTTTGAGTTACTCCTGGAGTGCCACGACCTATTACATCGTCATGCAACTTCAACTATGAAGTCTTCCGGGTTGTACAAACTTCGAGAAGTATCCACCACAAAACTCCCGTTCTGTTCTGAAAGTGAAGGGAAGTTCTTCCTCAGGGGGTGTAGCCGGAACACCCGACAAGAATCTGTCGAAGACTCGTCAATCTGGCTACTTACTGTAGGCAGCCTTCAAAACATTTAGATTACATTTTTGACGTATAAAGTTGATGACGTGGTTCCGGCCATTACCCATCGGTTGACTGACCACCGAGTGGATATGGAGCATACACGAAGCTCCAAGAAGGTTTTGCTGGTGTGTTGTGTAGTAATCGTTCCTTCTACCAACAAAAAAAAATGCTCTGGGACGCATCAACCGAATCCACCCCATCTGATTCTGGTTTAAATCGGTTTGTTTTGATTTTTTTTTTTGGGGCGACTCTCATGGGCGAAGAAGCGTACACAGCTGTGTTGACCCCAGGTTTAATCGAAATGTGCTCGTCCAGTTTTCATCGATTTTGGAATTTTCATTTAATTTTCCTGTCATAAACAACTACGCCAACGTACGATGTGCGTGAACCCACCAATCGGTGGGCCATGGCCGGGCTGTGGGTATGGAAATGATGGATTTCCTCATCGAACGAACGAACCACCCGCTCGAGTCGGTGTCAATCAACGGCGGGGCAGCATTTAAATGTCGAGATGGCCTCAAAAATTCGTTGATTTGAACTGGGCTATGAAAATGGAACGGTCGATGGCCAGAAAATGATACAAGTGGAGTCGTAAAACACCAACAGCGTTTGGGGTAGTGGTTTGCTGCCTGAGGAAGTCGAGTCATCACGCGATGACAAAAAGAGCGTTGACGAGCATTAGAAGTGTGCTTGATTGTAATTAATAAATATCGATCGTCTTCCGGGTTATCAGAATTATGGCAAAATATTAACAACATATGAACAACTTCAACTCCGTGCTGGGATATATTGAATAATAAGAGAAGTTCAATCCCCTTTTGGTCCATTCAGATGAAACTTGGAACATAATCTGCTTCCTTTTCAAGATGTTTGAACTTGACCTTCAAGGAACGATATTACGCTTCGGATCCAATTCGGAAGTCTTTGACGTCTTTCCGCTTTTGCGAACAGAACACTTGTTTTCCGTTTCCATTCCACTTACGAGACATGTGCCCGTACATAAAACCTCGGTCAGGGAAAGCAACAGTTCCCTCGTGATACAGAGAAGACGACCATCATACACAAACTCTCATGCCGGAGAATGGATATCCGTTGGAGAACATGAATGCGGGCACGTGTGGCGCGTGGCATGGTAGAAAACTGTTGCATTTCGTTGCGGTAACGGGTCGAATCAATCTTTCAAATGGACGCTTCCTGATGGGTGAATGAATCTCTCTTTAACATCTCTATTTGACATCTCTATTTTGGAACCATTCATTTGCGCAACGTGCACTAAATAAAACTCTGCCCGCTCGATTATCACCTAACGTTAATTGGTACATTATAATAAAGTCATGTTTACAAGATCTGTTGAGCCCGTTGATCGGTTGTCGGCATGCGGTGGAATGTAGAACATAGCCCGAGGGCAATCATATTTTACTGCTTTTGCAACAACGACAAATGAGAAATGGGACACGCAAATACAAGCGCAAGCTCTCCGGGGGGCACCTGTTCCGTGTGCACCAGAAATTGCACCAGACCCGATGTCACGTTTGGATTAAGCCGGAAAATAAAACTCCAATGCTCACCGCTGCTGCTGGTGCTGGTCCTGCTCTAAAGTGTAACACCAAGTGCAACAGGCCGTAGAACTTTGATCCGTGGCAGGAGATACAAAAGTGAATGGTTAATCTAAATCAGTTTTACTGCTCCATTCTAAATCGATCGCAATCAATCGGGGCGCGGGACATTGCATCTAAGGGGAGGAGGAGGAGGATGGTTTGGGGGTAGTCGAGTGGCACGACTTCACATAAATCATCACAGCATTCCCCCGTCCGTCCGTGTGTGTGTGTGTGTTGGTGCAGCTTTTGAATTTAGCACGAACTTGGCACGAAGACAGCGCCGTCGCCGCCGGTAAGGCTCAGACCGTGCCAGGTGTACCTCAGTCTTCAGCCGCGACTTGGTAGTAGTAATTTTAGACGCAAAGCGCAGGCTGACTGGCGTGCGACTACCGGGAGGAAGTCGGTGTCAAGTTTAGGATTTAAGCGTGCGAGAGGAGGTGGGTGATGATATGGGTTTCTTCAAAAATGTCGGTACACATTTTTTTCGGCTGTGGGATCGATCGATATAAACCAATGAGAAAGCATGTGATGTGTGACGACATGCATTGCGTACACTCTGGGCAGGGTGGTTTGGTACACTTTGCCCCCCGAGTATCGATTATAGCTTATATGCAATGGGAGTGATGGGTGGGGCGTGTGTTTTCTTTTTTAAAGCTTCACAATCATGAGGATTATTAGCACTGCCATTGCTTTCGCTTACCGGTCAGCCGGGGGTAGAGGCGAACCAAGCGAGGATTAGTACCAGGGGATTGTGGGTTTTTGTTGCTTTACGTTCTGATGTAATTCTAGAAGGGATTAAATGTGTTGCCGAGCAGGGGGAAATGTGTACTTCGAATCACTGGCAAATGGATTTCAATTTGCTCAATAATATGAAGAAAACAAAGCTAAAGGCACAACGTTATAGAGAATTATGCAAAACAACGATATTTGGGTTTGATTGATGGAAGCCGATTGGATCGTAACAAATCTATCATAGACGATGTCGCTCGAAATAGGACTTTCGTGTACTACATTCATCTCTCAGAAATGCGCGTTCATTGGATTGTGCGATGTATTCTTCCCTCCTAGTGTCCTTTTTTCCGACGACAATCGGAAGCTCATCTGTCATCCAGATCCTCCCCTCGGATCGTACATCAATCTTGCTTAACATGGCTCCATTTGATCGATTTGTCAAACTCGGCAAGTCAATCCAGGGACATCAAAAACGAACACAAATGTGAATCTTGGCATCACAACACATTTATCAAGAGCTGAACGGAGGCGGAAGATTGTAATGCAAATCCTGGAGAAAAGAAATCTCCCATAAATTCTATTCCAATGTGACATTCGTAGATCCCAAAGGGCGTCTATTTTACTGTTGATAGTGCATCATTAGTAGGACTTCAACGGGAATTTCGTTGTTTGGGGCTATCAATTTTGGATTTGATTTTGGACGTTAATTGTCTTGTCTGGCAATGGACAAAGAAGTCGTACTATACACACCCTGTCGACTCTGACTCTTTCGGCAGCTTTTTCGGGGTTTCGGGACAGTGCACGGAAGCACCAGCAGTGCCTCGTCTTATTTTTAGAACAACCCACATATTAACCCACATTTAGTGGGGCTTCGTGGCGGCTAAACTATCGATGAGCAACGTTCGACAAATACGGTCGTTAGTACACTGTTTGGTCGTGTACGCGTGTTAATAAGCCCCAGGTATCGCTGGTTTGGAACGTTCGAATCGAACAACAACCTCCAACGTGTTCGCCGTGGGTCGATCACCCGCTGAGAATGCAATTTTTGATAGTGGTAATTAAATGTACCATGCTGCGAGAACGTGGTGTGAGAGGTGTTGGGTGCAGGTGAGCCAGCAAACACATCCCCCGACAATCCCCGGTTTGGTTTGGACCGAAACAAGGCCAAACAAGATGTCCGTTCGCAGCTTGCTACACACGTACCGCTCTTGCTGATTCCGCGCTCATAACATCTCAGGCGCAACAGATTCCGGGTCCAGCAGGGCTTATTGATTTTCCACCATCCATCCAACTCCTCGTGTACTCTACGTGTCCATTAGACGGGGCTTTTGGGCTTTCAATAAGCGAGCAGCCGGATGGAATACCGATGCATTGGCATAATTCGATATGAATATTGTATTCAGAGAGCTCTTGCTCGTACCCAGCAGCCCATGTTTGGTGGTGGTGTGTACTTCATCTACCGTTTTCCCAATCCGACGCTACATCGGTTCACATTGAAATTATTCATTACAAGCATAATTGGCGAGCATAATGCAGGTAATCAGCGTGAATGGCGTGGAATGTTGTTGCTGTTCTCATTTGTTGGCGTCCAGTGCGTGGTGGTTCTGGAGGAATTCCAATAAAATATTCTCTCCCCAATGTTTACACTCTGCACAAGAGATCAAAGTAGAAACACGATTCTTAGAGGTGTTGTCTAGCACTTTTGATGGGCACTGTCGACTGTGTGTGACCCGCTGCGCTCTAGTTCATCAACAAAAAATTGCCGACAGCCGGAAGTGTCTGGCTCACCTTTTTCGCATTAACCTTTACCTCCATCCAATCGCCTACGGGGTTCGCAAAAGAAAAAGGAAAAGAAACCAAGCCTCCGGGGCCGACGTTCGCGTGCCATTTAAACGCTTCCAAAACCCCGAACCCGGTTGACCTCTTTCGCAGTCGCGCGACTAGAACAGCCCAGCGCCCCCACAAGCAAAACATCGTTAGACAGCGCCCGTTAGCCCTGACACACACACACACACACACACACTTAGAGCCGTCGTTGTGTGGCAGGTTGTGTGTGTCAGTCGGATGGGAAGTGAAGGTCCTACTTGATCCACTCCTTACCCCATGCCAAGTCGATACCGGATGGCCCCAAAAACGACCCGGGCAGACCCATTCGATTCCACCTACACGCGCGAGACGCGTAAATCCAGTTCGTCATCCGTAGGTTGCCCTTTTTGCAGCAGAAACCAGAAAGAAGGGAGAGAGAAAGAGAGAGAGCGCGAGAAGGTTGATATGTGGTTTGACTTCTAGTTCGCGCCGTGCAAGTGTGCGACGCCAAGAATGCAGTTTCCTCCGTCGCACGATGCACGTTTATTGACCGGCGCCCGACGCCACTATACCCCCCTAACACAAACTAGGCTGAGCGCTTCACAGAGTCATTAAGATTTACGAGTCATATAGTAAGGGAGCAGGAAGCAGTTTAATGGGAGAAGTTGATGGCCTACCAACCGTGGTGTACCACTAACGAGGTTTGTGTGAATTACCGAACGCTCGCTGTGCCCCACTCAATCGGCTCCAAAGTTGCAGCTTCACACCTTCTTACCACAGCTCAGCCATTCTTCTTCCGCACTGTCGGTTGTGTTGAAGGAATCGTTCAGCTCCTGCAGTAGCTGCTCAATCTCCTGCAGCTGGTTGAGCGCGATCGTGTCCTCGCGGTGCTGCTGAACGTCCTCCTTGTACCGGGCCAGCAGCGCATACAGCCGGAGTAGCTCATCGATAAGATCCTGTGGGAGAGGATCTAGCGTACCTTCGGACTGCTGCTTCTGTTGCTTCCTTTCCATCGAGGAGCCATGCATCGACACACTTTCCCGCAAACTGGCACCGATCGGGTTCGGCGCTGCTTTGGGCGTTCTGTGCTTGCCGAAGACGAGCTGCACCAGGGCTTGCACGCAGCGCAGATACGCCACGACAAAGTGTAGCTCGTCGGTGGCGCTGCCGGTGGACGACGACTCGAGGAAATCCACCGCCCACTCGATGCTGTCCGGCGACGCGGTAAAGAACTGCTGCCGAAACGCGTCGAAACAGTGCCAAATGATGCCGATCGTGTGGTCTAGGTGCTGCAGCGCGGTTTGGGGCCGTTCGGCGTGCGGTTCGGGGGTGCATTCGGTGGTGGAAGCGAATGATTCGAGGCTGGATGTGCGGTCACTGGGGGTGACGTCTTGCAGTGGGGATAATTTAGAACCCATGATGGTGTTGAATTTGGAAGAAAAGTAAAACAAAACGGAAAATCGTGCTTTGTTTGTGGCTGATGTTTTCTTGAAGTGTTGGGTTCTCAGGTAGCTTTGATGACGTTTATGTAGTGTCACTTTGGTTTTGTGTGTGCCTAGCGCAATTGGGCAAGTGAAGAATCATCCAAGTAAACTGAGAATAGTGATTTGAAACGTTTTGTAATTTATTTTTACACTGGAAGTTGGCCTCCGTTCTTAATTCTAACCTCATTCCTTCTTCTTGTCCTTTCTCCTCGCTTCTACAGAAAATAAACCGTTCGTGAATAGTGCTATCCACGAGTTGGAGAAGAAGCTCTCATCCGCCACTGCCAAACTAAGCTGCCAACAGCAATCGGAAATTAATTATCAGCAACCGCCTCATCATCATCATCATCACCATCCACAGTTCACTGCATCGTCGTATCCACCCGTTCATCAGCCGTATCAGGGGCACCACCACTACGCTCCTCCGCCCCCTCATCAACCGTTCTACGAGGAGGAACCAACCCATCGGGTAGAGGAGAGCAAATTTCACCTCAACCTGCCGCAACAGCAAGCGCCTACGTCGTCCAACGAAAGCTCCGGTCTGCACGCAATCTTGCAAGTGATACGCGCTGAACAACAGCAACAACAGCAACAGCAACAGCAGCAAGAAAAGCAACACCAGTCCCGCAAGGAGCCGAGCGTTTCGAAACATTGTGATCTCTACATCGCTACTGCCAGCACAGCCAGCAGCCCACCGCAGGGTCGCGCATATCAAGCAGCGAACCACCATACGACGCTACCACCGGTTAGCAGCGCCAACGGTACTTCCTCGGTCCAGCCACCCAAATTCAGTGCGGTAAACTTCCGGCGCGTCCAGCGGCATCCGCCCGTCTCGTTTCCGAAGCGACCACTCGTCACGCAACGGTCCCTGGGCTCACCGCCTTCTGTGAACGTCGGCTCGAGCTACTCACCGTCCGGTGCCGCGGGCAGCAGCATCGCCTTTGCCGCCGCTGCATCGTCGATCGCAAACGGACAGCAGCAGCATCAACCGCGTCGTCGCCAGCAAGGCTCACGGAGGCATGAGGCCTTCGTCAAGACGCGCTCGAAAACCATATCGGACTTTTTCGGGCCCGAGTCGACTCCGGTCAGCCGACTGCTGAACATAATATGTCAAGAGAAGGAAGCGGAAAGGGTAGCAGCGCACATCATGAACCAGCAGCAGCAGCAGCAGCAGTCGAACTCCTCCAGCAGGCCGGCGGTCGCGGCAAAGCCGTCCGCGAGCGCCCCATCTAGTCACGGTACGGCCAGGGCTCATCCGGTCCGGCCAACGCACTCGAGCAGCGGGCCGTCGGTCGCGGTGCGCTCGCGCAAGGAAAACATTGTGCCGAGCGTGGCCGTCCACTCCGGGTCGGACACGGGCGGCAGCAGCAGCAGCAGTGCGGGCGTCGCGCCCGTCCTCGTCGATCCCGCGTTCGCCGCCAAGGATATAGATAGGATAGCGAAATATAAAGCCGATAGACGTAAAGCCATTTACTTAAGAAACAATGTCCACGAGAACGAAAATGAAAGACTGGAACCTAGCAAAAGGTAGCCGACGTGAGGGTGAGTAAGATCGGTGGCAGGACTTGATGCTAATCGTTCCGTCTCTTTCCATTTTAGATCATCATCTAGAACACCGAATACTCTTCCATCAAGTGCAATTCTTAGCAAACAGCAGCAGTCACCGTTACCACCCTCATCCAAACCGACCACTACCACGAAGCGTCCCCATTCGGCCGGGTTCACTGCTTCCTCCACGAAAGCGGCCGGCAACAACGGCACTACTACTACTACTACCCGACCGGTTCCGACCCGCCCGGTAGCAACCGGTGCACGGGAACGCAGCGCCAGCAGTGGCCACAATCGATCCGGAGATGAGAAGCAAAGTAGCAGCGCGACTGCCGGCGCCGGCGTCACGAAACAGATACGAACGACACGATCGTCTCGTTTGCGGGCCGCG
This sequence comes from Anopheles melas, assembly GCA_000473525.2. NCBI lineage: Eukaryota > Metazoa > Arthropoda > Insecta > Diptera > Culicidae > Anopheles > Anopheles melas. Next base: position 8,649 of record AXCO02011565.1, read on the forward strand.
GCCGCTCACGGTAAGCAATCGTTCTTTGGAGGCGAAGAAGAGCTGCATAGCTTGGAGTACAAGGGGCAGTAAGGTGTTTTAGATTGCGCATCATGCATTTTTGGTCATATTTGTCACGCTCTCGGTAGTGAGCATTCATCATTCTTATAGGACCTTACTGCAGGAAGAATCAAATTCTAATTGGTTGAGTGTGTGAGAGGAAATTGATTGAAGGTGTAGTTTTACATGATTCTTCCGGCAATGTAAAGTTTGAGCTAGGTCGAATGGTTTTTATTAGCCTCATCACTTTGTAGATTGTTTTGAATCTCCTTAATTTTAATCATTCTTTCACCGTAGAATTTCAAAGTTTTCCATTGTAACGGTTTGCGCTATATATACACACACATTCGATATGATTTCATTTCCATTCGCAAACAGCAAACTGTTGATGCATCGAAGGCATTTAGCTTCCTCATCTCACCGCTTCCGATCTAATCCGTATGTAGCTTTCTGTGTTTGTGTTTCTTTTTCAATCCCACCCTCGCCAATCTGTTGTTTCTTCCTTTGTTTTCGGGGGGAGAGCAAAAAAACTTACAAAAACGAGCAACCGATTGATTGTAATTTATGAAGAATAGTTTCTTTTAAAGTAGTACACCGATATCATTAGCCGAATATCAAGGGTACACCGATCAGTCAACGCGTCGGTTAGCTGCTCCCACCAGCTCCCTCGGCAAATGTAAAGTTTACTTTCACGTTCCCTCGCGTCGACGACGACGACGACGTGTGCAAAGTTCTCGTTTGGGGGAGGGAAAAAAGGCGCGCATAATTAAATTAAACTACCAAATGAAGTGTGCCAACGTGGTGTGGGGGGGGGGGGGTCTTTGGCGAGGCCCGCGCACAATTAACGCTTAAGCGAAACTCATTAAACCGTAGTTTACGATACCGCTTGACGCTTCTCGGCCGTCCGTTTCCTTTTTGTAAAAGCAGGGGCGACCGGGACGGTACTGCAACGGGTGGCATTTTCACAAGATTACTCTCACCTGCCTGCCGGTGAGTGGGCTACTGGGGGCCCGTTTTTACACTTTTGTTTTGTTGCTTTTGCCTTTAAATTTACCTACGGCTCGCGAGTGCCCGCCGTTGGTCGTGGTCGCGCTTAATGTGCGCACCTCCTTTTCGCCCCAAAATTGGGACCGAAATCGAAAGCATTTCCAATGCAGTCGATAATGTGTGGGAAACGGTTTTTGGGAAATGGTTCGAACGGTGGCTCTAATGTGTTTTTGTGTGTGTGTGTGTGTCTCTTTCCATGCTACTGGTTCGTTTAATTATGTGATTTTTAATGTAGAGAAGTGGTGGTACCCTGTGCATTTATGTTTGCTCTGCAGCCAATTATGCTGGCGATGGGGTTTCTTCTTTCCCTTGTCGTTTCTCAATACCAGCAACGACAAAAAAAA
>AXCO02011566.1:0-10096 GCA_000473525.2 Anopheles melas
CAACGTGGGTGGACCGATTCAACGGAAAATCAGTGGCCGCAACAAAGTGCTGGATTAGCAAGGGAAGGGATTTTGTGCTGAGCTTGTTCATGTTGGGCGTTGGGCGATTCTATGAGCAGTAGGTAGTACCAGTAGCATTACGAATCAATTTTGCGAAAGCATTGGGAAATTAATCCACAACATTGTTAAAATAATTAAAATAAAATGTAAACATAATCTTTTCCAAATAGCTCAAACCTAACAGTGATTAATCATTTCGTATGTAATCATTAAAATACATTTTAATGATTTGTTGCTTACACCTTGTTACCTTACAGCTTATCACAACGAATCGATCGAAAAAAAAGCCGGCGGAAAATCGGTTTTGGCCATTCCCAATCAATCCTTCAACCAGCCGGCGGAAATGCTGCGTACAACATTTATTCCAATGTTTGCCCTCTTCAGCTGGTTATACTTTCCTTCGGAAAAAAACCCCACCGAGCGAGAAAGAGAGAGAGGGAGAAGAGACACCCTCAAAGCCTTACGGGTACGTGCCAACATCGCCAACATCGTTCTATATTAATAAACCACTTGCCAAATGCGTAATAAAATGGCAAAAGATGTGTGCAAACTGTGCTGGTAAGCCCACCACCATCGTTTCTCGTTTCTTCCGATTCTTGTCGGGTGAGCACCAAGTCCTGCCTGCAGGTGTGAGCGTGTTTGTGCGTGTGTGTGTGTGTGTGTTTGTTATCCTTCGCCCATAATCCAAACGATATGCCTTTTGCGTATTTATTTTATTCTACCAGGTGTAATCCACCCCCGTTACCTACACAACCTTCCCTTTACTTTCCCTATCAAAAAGCAGTGTGTGTGTGAGAGAGAGAGAGAGAGAGAGAGAGAGTGTGTGAAAGGCCAACCGGAAATGGCAAAGGTAAATGTTTGCAGAGAATTTTGTGCTGTGCAGGGGAGTATGACCTCGCTCGCTCCGTATGGATGGGTGGGTTGGTGGATGGGAGTGAGCTTTTCTGGGAGGCGTGCAGGCAGGAAGAATTACAATCAGCTCACGAACACACAGGGCACAGCCTGGGAGAAGGGGAACAAACACACGTGTGCTTTGACGTCACGGCGTAAGTGTTTGGCGAGAAATGGCGCAAGATTAATTCTACACTGAAGCTGTGTGTGTGTGTGTGTGGTGCTGCAAAATAGGTTGTAAATTGAAGGGGCCGTGAAGGACGCGCGAAGTATGCCCGCATTTTTATCGTCACAAAATGAGCATTTAAAAATTAATTTACTTTTCTTCTGATTTTTCCGTCCGTCTCTCTTTGCTGAAGGAAAACCGTCCCAACCAATCGGGCGAGTAAAGATTCATAAATCGTCCCAGGCCGGTGTAAAGAAGAGCCGCTAGAGAACGTTGACGACTTTGAACGGCATCAAACGTTCGTGACCGGTGCCAGAAGGCAGATGTTATCGATCAAGGGGAAATGACGGCGAGCGAATGTTAGGGATGGTTGTTGTGGAAAGAAAACGAAGGGAAAAAAAACAAACCCGCACGTAATCGCGTGCCGGAGGGGGTAAGCAATTAATTTTTCCCAGCCCTCCCGTCCACCCCCGGGAAGGTATCGACTTCTCAGGCGCTGCATTGCACACGCGGCGCACACTCACGCCCCCTGGCAAGTGAGTGCAAAATGTTGCTTCCCCTCCCATGAACTTGAATTGGAAAAAAGTCGTCACAAAGGCGGTTGGATGGGTGGGCTGAGAAATTGGGCTTTTGGCGCATGCAAAATCGGTGCTATTGCAGGAATAATAAGGGAGGAAAGTTTTCTGCCACCCGATCGGAGCTTTTGTCGCACATTGGCGTGGGGCTGCTGAAGCTGAGCGCATCATTAATTTCAATGTACCACACGCTTTGTTTTATCGGGCACCGGTGATGTTCTTTGCGTGCTAAGGAGGGGTGGTGTGAAAAGTGAAACCCCCGTGGCACGAAAGTGAAAATGAGAAGCTGGCACCGATTTGGTGCATAATAAATGCGTGCGTTGGGTGGGAGGTTTCGATCGTTCGGGAGGTTAAAAGTATGGAAGCAAAGTTGAGAGACAGGGCGCTTTGGGAGTCATAATTCACTTTCTTGTCCAATTGAAATTTATGATACAATTGGTGATTGATGAAACATACAAATTGTAGAAAAATCTAAGGAAAATCCAAAACTGATTGAACGAGCGTTTCGGTTACTTGCTTTCGTAAGCAAATAGCAAATTTTTAATGACTATTGTATTATATATTTTTTTGCTAACACAACAGCATCGTTTCAATAAAAAGATAAATGTGATAGAAAACGATTTTGTTACTTATCATAAGTGCTAATTAAAAAAGATTTAGATATCACATTGATCAATCTGAAGAAAGGGCAAGCTATCAATGAGTTTTTGAGCTTCCAAAATTAGTTAAAATCACTTTAAGCAAGCAAGAGAACGCAGAAAAACTAAAAATTTAATGAAATTTACTTGAGCTTTGCTGGAAATCAGGTTATGGATGGAGTTCATATTATTAAGGAGAATATGTTAGGTTTTATTATACGTTAAATATGTTATTCAAATTTAAATAATTTTTTATAATTATTTAAATAGTTTTGTTAAGATACAGCAGCTACAATGATTGAATGAAAATGAATTCCAAGTATTTTATATTTATGAACGTACAAATGCTCCACACTACAACAGAACGCACTCGAAATGGCATCCAAAAGTGGCATTATTACCCTTAGCAACATAATACGCCTACAAACTCCACTGTAAGCTGGCACAAAACAAGCCCCCGTACCACACCATGCCCCAAAAGGCACTCCTGTACCTGTGCTAACTATTTTACGCGATATGCTCGTTGTTTCTCTCCCGGGTAGTGACCTGAATTTTCTTTCATTAAGCTCGTTTGTCTGCATCCCAAGCCCGGGTGTGGGTGTGCCTGCCGTGCAACCTGCCTTTCGATTGTCCTTCCGAAAAGCGAATGTTCACTTCTACGCCCCCGGTTGGAGCCTTCTACTACTACTACTGCTACTACCAGGAAGCAGGCCGGCTCCGTACCACTGCAGTGTTTTGTGGTGTTAATCTAATTTTGATCCGCCTGTGGCCCGAGACGCTTCGCCCTACACGGCGCGTTAAAATGCCATTCTCTGATCTGTCTTTGGGGCGGCAAATCCCAACCGTATAATTCGAAAAATTAAGGCGAAATAGTTAGGCGAACGTTCCGAAGCGACAGCGAACGACGGGCAGAGTTTGCGTGCAAAACGAAGGCACATTTTGTGCAAAAATGTCGTTCCTTATTCAATTGTGCCCGGGGTGGAAATCCCATGCAAACGACCGAAGGGAGCACCAGCTTCGGTGTATCCCTTTTCACTAGTGCGGTTGATAAACATAACCAAAACCACGTTATCGTTTGCTTTTCATGAATAAATATATCCTCGTTCGGTGCTCGGTTATATATATATATATATTTCAGTTTTCACCGTGCCGTCGAGGACGATTGGCTGCTAATGAGACACTGGTGAGCGTTTACGCGTCGTGAAGCGAAGCCCAAGCTTGGCACGATTGGCGAGGTGCCAAAACAATTTACCCACACCACCTCGTCAACCGGTGATGAAATTTTGCTGCTTGGAAATGTGCCATTTTGCTCAGGCTCAACAAAACGACGCTTCCTTGTGTTTGGCGTAACGCTTCGTTTAAACCTGCAAATTATCCTGCCGTCTGCTTCGCTGCTAGAAGTGAAGCATCGGGATGAAGATAAAGTGGATTAACATTGCATTGTTCAGCATGGTGTAGTCGTTCATTACAATTCATTCGGAAGATGTTGAGGAAGCTTAAGGGCAGGAAGACAAAAGTCAAATTTGATAAGGGAGGGGGGAGGGGTGATATTACGGAAGATTGTTATGAATGAAAAATGAACCGTAAATTAATTCGGACATTACACTTCAAAATGATATTAACGTTAAGAGTTTCTTTGGAGGTTCTTTTCAATAGCGGAAAAGTAGTTACATGATTGATAAGGACTTACATTTCGTTTCTTATCATGTTACAATCTTCCAATAGGAAACAAATGCCCTTTCTTCCCGCCGAGCCGAGCGTTGTTCAATTGAAGGTGAAACGAATCGCCAGTAAGTGATAGAAATCAATCTCAAATGCTCTCCCGAACAGACCTCCTGCAGACATCCCGAATCCGGCCGTGCGCACCATTAATCATCCATCCGTCTAGGGTGTTCCTTGCTCTCGGAACAGTAATTAGGAAACCGGCCGGTAGACGCCGATATAAAGATATTACCGAAAGCTGTTACACAAAAGCAAGCAGCTGCAATAAATCAAACAGTTGCGCTCTTATTTCAATCCTTCCCGACCTGAGAAGCCCTGGGGGTAGCGGGTAGCGGGCGTAGCAAATTTATAATAAGTCTCTTCTAAAACGATCCACTTAATGCACTGACTCTCCCGACGATGCTGACGATTGGGAGTGGGATGTTGTACGGTGCGCGAAGGGAGGACGATTCGATAAGGGCTCCTCCCTACAGTAGAAAAACAACAGCACATGAGTCCATTAATCACCCAAGTAATTGGGCCATGGGTTCACAGGTTGAAAAATTGGTCCCATTCTACGGGCGTTTCGGAAGCGCTCGGAAGCGTTACGGGGGGGGGGGGGGGGGGGGGGGGGCGCGAGCGAGGAATGCCTTCAGTGGTACATAAAATGGTGCATTTCTTATTGTACTTGCTCGGGTCACAACGAGTTGTGAGGGCGTCTCCACACTTTAGCTGAGCCGAAATAAAAGCGAAAGAGCTGTACGAAAAGCTGCACCATCATCCTTTTAGAAGGCCTGACCATGAAATGGACGTAAAGGAAGGATGGAAGCTTTATTGTGGGCCGTCCAGGGTACGATGAATTTTAGTGTCCTCGCTTTATTTGTGTTCTTGGGTGGGGCATTTATTCTTCTTTCTCCCCTTGTTTTGTACAAACTCTTTCACAATGCGGAGGTGTTTAATGGCACAACAGAACAAAAACGAAAACAAAAAATCGTTTTGCTTAGTTCTTTTAGTGCTTTGCGCAATCCTCCCGCAAAAAGGTGATGATTTTGGATAAGCGGAAAATTTGTTATCTCAGCCCGCTAGAGTCATTAAAGCACGGTTGATGGTGGACATAAATGAGGCAGCTTAAAAAAAAAGTATCTGTTGGTGTAAAGGCCCCAAGGGCATGCAATGAGAGCGGGATCTTTTAAAATTTTCATTTCATGCTGCTTCGGCCGCTTGGTCCATTTTGAATCCATCGCCAAATGTATGGCAACTGAAAAAGACAGAACGAGCATTGTTTTTTTTTTTTTGCGCGTCGACCGTATCTAGTGAGATGATGCGGAAAATTAGCTGTCCAGAGTCCAGTGTGGGTTTGGGTGGAATTCAATTTGTTGGTAGGCTGGTAGGTTTTGCTTTGTGCTACGGAGTTGACCTTTGTTTTGGAAACGAGCAGCAAAAACAAGTCGGTACGACCTACCCGACGGAGGATTATTCACGTTTTAACATTAATGTGGTGCTGAGCGGTTCGCATTAGCAAACATATCCATGGTATTAGGTTTGATATTCTTGTTTGATCTTGCTGGCGTTTTTGATTGCATAAAAGATTGACATTTGGAATATCAAATAGTATGTATACTTTGCATTTAAAGGGATTTATTAGACAGCACAACAATGTACGTTTTATTTTCATTCCAGTTATGGGTTTGGAATATCTGCTTATAGTGTTAAAATGGTTTCAGAAGCTCTGAGTTATTGTATTCTGGAAAACTTTTGGGCAGGATTTGGAGCAAAACTCCGTACAATCTCAGAACTATAATATAAAGAACATCTCAACAAATTCAATGTAATTATTTGTGACTAGCTTTGATGAATGCCACATACATCTTCGTTATCAGTATCTTCAAATATAATGCATTCATTATATCAGTAGAGAGTTTTGTAATTGATCGTAATTTAACTCAAGCCATTCTTGTTCGAAGTGGAATTCATTTCTTTTCATCTATTTCAATAACATTGCTCTTAATGATTTAAATAGTTAGAATGATATTAATGTGCCATGATTGTACGGAGGCTTATGACGTAGAAGTAGCTAGATCACTCAGTAAGTTGAAGCATCATGTACCTCTGAACCAATTAAATACATTCAGCGTTGAATATGGATAGAAGAGATAAAGAAGCGGTGTAAAACAAATGGAACTTTCAATCAAAATAAAACTATTCATTGTCTTCATTCCAATGCTAAGCACACACCGATATCTCCCGTTGAAATCTTTGACTAACAAACAAGCAACAGAAGTAGCGCCGACAGCTAACAGAACGACAGCCACATTCCTTGCATTCATTTTCAAGCGATCTAACCCTTTTTCTCTCTCACTCTCTCCCCACGACATACTCAGCCTCACAGGGCGCTCAAGAAACGCAACCTTGACGGTCACTGTCGAAAACAACAACAAAACTCATCCACCCATCCGGCGGGACCATCGTCGCTGCTCGCGTGACGCGCCCCGGCTGCTCCGTTGGCGGCTTTCTCTTTTGCCGTCATTTCTTGCTCTGTTTATTTTGCTTTTCCATCTTCCCGTGGGTTTCCATCGAGGCGGGAGGGAGAGTGTTGCCCGTCCGAAGGGAAAAGCTATTCCCACCCACCCGAAACGTGGCACGTAGGGTTCGGCTGCCTCGTCGGTGTCAGCGGGTCGCACGATCAATGTCGAGCAAGTGCGACGGGTTGCGACGGTTATGAAAGGCCACGAATTCCCTTCGGGTCGGGTAGCCGCGAAAGCATAATTGATGATAAGCGCTTCGGCGATGATGATGATCGCGATCGCGCGCTGGAGGGGTTACACGGGCAAGACCCCACACAACCACATTCTGATTGACTGACTGACCTCCTCGTTGCCCAGCGGCAGCAATCGGAAGTCACAAATAAAGTCGATCATCGGTCGTGGATCGTAACATTTGCTTGCCATTTGGGGATGGCTTTCCTTCTGCACCGTGTGCGGTACGCCAGCACCGGGAAGACGGCAATACGAGGATGTGTTGAGGTTTTACGAGGTGTCCGAAAAGATGGTGCGATGATGGGCGTAATGATCGCCGGAAGCGAACAATACGGTGGTGTCAAATTTGTTCACCATCTGTTTACGTGTTCCTACTTGAGAAGAGAGCCAAAGATTGAGCTAATAAGCGAAAGACCGACACCCCTTTTTTTCCTGTGTTTCCTTCCGATGCGATAATCTCAAATTCGGCGTTGGATTTTGCCCGCCCCTGGGGTTCGCGTGAAGCTGCCGGACCATATCGCCCATATCCGGTACCTTATCTGTGGCCACTCGGTCGGATCGGTTACTTTGAGCGGGCTAATTTACGATGCTGGCCGGCACAGCCGGGCGCGCCTCGCTTGGTACACTATTGGGGTCAACATTTGGCCGGCGAGTGGAAGTGGAATAGCTCACACTAGCCGGCCGGTGACCGAGTTATCATCACGCTCACGTACTCACACACTGCTGGCGGTTTTTCGTGCGTGCGTGAAACCGGGTCGATTGCGGCCAGCCCGGGTGGACATTGAGCTGTTCCTGTTCCTGGGGTGCGAAAGAGATGAAGAGTGCCATTTCTCCGACAGGTGCCCGCAAGGTTGGTAAGCATAATCGGCGGTGGCATAATGTTTGACACCCTTTGATTTATTACTGAGCCCGGCTCTGATGAGTCCTCGATCGTGCTGGTGGTGGGTGGTAATGAATTTGGGAACATATGTTCCTCTAATTGGGCGTCGGTGTGAATAATGGTTCCGATGGTTCGCGCAAACCGGGGGAGCAGCGTGAACACTTGCGTGTGATTTATGACTCGTAACAGGCAAATTTGTCTTTCACCTATTTCCCTCACGCTAGAAAGTTTTGAGAGGTTGCGATGAAGAGTAATAGAAGATGAGCATTGGTGTGTTAGAGTCGTATTTAAAATTGGAAACTTTAGTGTTACATTAACTCTTAAGTTTTCAATTCCAATTGTATTTTTTTCCCCTTAACCAAATCGTTTCTTAATTTAGCAATTGTTAGAAATCTTCTAAGTCCTTCCGGCCAAGATTACCATTAAGAATAGAATTCAATGAGGAGAGAACATAGCTTCGTACCCATTATCGCGGAAGATTTCAAACTGTTGTACTTACTAATGAAATTTAAAAATGGAAATAAAAGAACTAACTAACTAACTAACTTGATGAGTAAACAGATGATCTTTGATAAAATTGAAAACTACCTACAATCGCTCCTCACGACAAGGAGCTTTCCTGAGAAGCTAAAGGATCAAGACAGTGAAGTCAACTCTGTAATAAAATGAATTAAGAGTCATTTTGTAAAACGAATAATAGATTCGAATGTTCTACATAAGCAAAAAAATAATGACTCCTAACTCGGTGCCAATATGCAAAAATATAATTATTCTTTATTATTCTGCAAAAATATAATTATATTTAGAAGTTGAATCATCATTTAAGATTCTTATTGAAGATTATCGAATGACAGAGCTAGGATTAAATTAATAGGGTGCAATTTAATAATATTCAAAAAATATATGTATCGTTTACCGTCATTTTACGATTTTGTTTGATGAGTGTAATTTATCGGAGGGATTGACATTTCTGTGAATAAATGTAAATTTTAGAAATTCATTTCCTCGTTTCTAAATCATACCCTGTAGTAAGCAGAATTTATTAAAATTGAAATAAATTTAGAATTTTATTCCATTTACTAAAATGCGTCGAATTATTTGCTATTGGTCTTTGTGTTTATCAAAGCAAAATTGTGCTATAATTTGAATTATTTTTAAAATAACAACTTAATTTGAACAATTGTTTTCAGGTCGAAGGTTCAATTTAAATTAAGCTAACACTCAATGTAATCAGCGCCACATTGAGATAGTAACGCCCCTTTAGCAATTGATCCAGTTCCAGATTGAAGTGTGTTACATAAAATAAATCTTTACACACGCCAACGGTCTTTCCCCACACCCCCCCCCCCCTCCGGCTCTAGCACTCACGCAGAAAGTGTTGCTCGATTAAACACAGCATAAATAATACAAAGCCCGGCGGATCGTAAAAGCGTGCCAGTAACAGTATTTTCTAATGAGCGTATTGTACACCGCGCTGCTTTATATCTTCATAAAATTGATCCATTATGTGTTTTGTTGGTTTCTATTTTGTTCATGTTTTTTTTTTTTACGTTGTTGCTCCGCCCGATTACATCACACCGGGCTAGAACGTTGCGGGAAGCGCCACAATCCACACTGACCCAATTTTGTCGTTCGTCCATTTCTGGGTCAGCTGTGGAAGTGTGCGGTGGTGGGAAGCGAAAGGGGTAGAAGAGGATGGCTGTGTTTCTAAATTCTTCCCACTACTCGGACTTTCCAAACCATTCGTGAAAGATGTTGTTCTATTAGTCAGTGTTATCACAACGGTATCCACCAATCGTAGCTTTTTGCCTCGATCAGTGTGCGGAAGATTCGTTCTACATGATTAGTTGGCGAAGAACGAAGATCATTCCGGGACCTAGCGGTACCGGTACTGATACCGATCGAGCGATACACGCGTTCGTGGCCAGTGCAGCAGTGCACGGTTTGCTTCGAGGCGCGTTTATGCATATGCGCGTGTCGGCCAATTCAAACCGATCAATTGAACCGATTAACGTGCACAGAAGAAAGGAACGGTGTTCCTTGATAGCGAGCGAGATGAGTTATTGTGGATGGAAATGGTCGTAAATTTGGAAGAAATTCTTCCCACTGCCCGCTTTTCAGCTCGCAAAGCATAATGGAGTGATCTCGAGGTTGGCGCCGCTTCATTAACGCCGACAAATTGCCGCATTTAGTAACGCACCAGTGACGTGGGAAATTGTTGCCAAAAAAAAAAAAAACCCATACCCGAAAGGTTCTTCCGCGTAGCTTGGCAAAGCCTTTCCTCCTTCGCCACCAAAACCAACTGCTAACTGTTTGTCCAAACGATCTGACGGACGATCGAATCGGCATGCATAATATCGCCAGCACACGGCTTCTCGCCCCAACAGCCAAGCAGCGAGACAATAAGCGCCCAATCGGTGTGGCCTTAA
>AXCO02011567.1:0-10089 GCA_000473525.2 Anopheles melas
AAAAAAAAACAGACGCAAAACCAATCAAATGAGGTAGCTAAGAAGCGAGGGCGAAAACGGTTGTGTGTCGTCGTGGTCGTCGTCGTTGTCGTCGTGGCCACAGAGCGACAGAGGGACCGCCGACCACGAGCGCGAGTCGCTGGGTTTTCTTATCGCGCTTCGCACCAACTTTGCACCACACCGTTGTGTCGTTCGGTCCGGGGAGTGCGGGTGCGGTGCGGTGTGTACGTGATTACATCACCAACCGTCACCGCCGGCGATGACCGCGGCCCGTCGACGAAATGCCCTTCACTCGCACACGGCGGGCCGACCCACGGCTCACCACCACCATACCGATGCTGTTGGTGGCGACCACGCGCACGGCGCCCAGCAACCCGAAAGCGCGACCCCGATGACGACGACGACGATCACTGCTAGCCACCCAGCCTCGACCGATGGCGTCGTAAGGCAGGCAACAACCAATGCAGCACTGCCCCGCGTGAGAATGTGTGTGTGTGTGTTTGTGTGGCTACTTCTTTGGGGGACATGATGCTTCTCGAATCCCCCATCCCGCGCCTTTGAATTATATTCGCCCGACCGACCGACCGACCGACCGACCCAAGGGGTCCGGGGCTCCTAATGGTGGGTTTCAATTTTTGGGCCCCCAATAATGTGTCTTGGTGTGGTGGTGGTGCCATACGATACGATTTTGCGTTGATTGGCGGCGTTCGATATTGCTAAACGGTGCTGGATGTGGCTGTAGGAGAGGAGAGGAAAAAGAATAAAGCGAAGACCACGACGAACAGTGCGACAGCGATCTTTCGAGCTGAGCGAAAGGCGAGGCGATCTTCTTCTTGAGTTTGTGTTTTGTGTCCCAGAAATCACGGATGAGAGCGGAAGGGTAGGTGTAGCACCTTCTGTGGCAACTGCTGGCGGTGTACACTTCTGTCGGTGGCTATCAAACCGGCAAACACACTCACATGTACAGCTTCGCTCCCCAATCGCGTGCGCTTCGTATGCAAATCCTCCCCAATGTTGTGTGGCGCGCCGAGAGGATACAAGGCGAATATTTATTTCATGTAACCGGTTTTGCCCTGCGGTAACAGGGCGGAAGAAAACGGACCAAAAACGTTACCTTTGACGTATTAAAGGCCTTCCCCATCCCCCTGCCGTGTTGATCGTGCTGATAAGTGTGGCAAATATGTTTAAAATTGTATTAAAAATCGATAAGCACTCGAGAGAAACATGGTTGGAATGTTGTTCGATCGAAAATCATTAGCTATTGGTTGGTTTTGTGGGTTTTTGTTGCGAATGCGTGTTTCACCGATCTGCGTTATCTTTGTTTCTATGAATTCAAATGCGATTTAATCACACTGCAAGCAATGCAACAATTAGACATAAGCTCTGTGCTCTGCGAGAACGAATCATTAGCAATAAACTCCTTTACTAATTTCCATTTTTGTTCTGTTGTTTTGTTTTTTTTTTAGCATCGCCCGATATTAACTACTACCAGCACAATGCGGACGAGGATGAGGACGAGGATGAGGACGGATACCGAGATCCAACCTCTCTGCTGGAAGGGTGCCGATACGAGGATGTCAGTGGCATGCAGCTGAACGGAGAGGACGGCACCGGCTACCATTACGCTCAGCAAGGGCAGCAGCAGCAGCAGCAAACCCTGTCCCAGGCACAGATCGAGTTTCTAAAGTCGATGGTCGGCTTCCGGAAGAAGTGGACCCCGTACGAGCTGCGCACGTGCAACGACATTCGGCGCATCATCGGCAGCCGGGAGTACGAATCGCTGCGCCGCAAGGACGGTATGCCGCTGCCGAGCGTGAAGACGCTGCGCAAGTATCGCCAGGCCGCCCAGCTACCGGACACGGTCGACGTGATGGGCCGGAAGCGCAAGCACAACGAGCTGGAGGACTCGCCCACCAATCAGTCGCGTGCCGTGTCGCGCCACAGCGCAGGTGGCGAGTCCGGGTCCGCCGACCATGGGGAGAATGGGTCGGGGGTACTGTTTCCGTTCGGCAACGACATCGACAAGGAGCAACTGAAACCGGAACAGGATCCGGATGGTGGCCATTTCGATGTGAGCCTGCTGACGATACCGCAGATCAACTTCCTGCAGACGCTGACGATGAACACGAAGGGTTTCTCCGATTACGAGCTGCAGCGTTCGCTCGAGCTGAAGAACGAGCTCGGCAGTGGCAGCTATGAAACGCTGCGCAAGCAGGAGTTCCTGAACATTCCGACGCTGGCCATGCTGACGCGCTACGAGCAGGACAATGGGCTGGAAGATCTGTCGCGGCTGGTGAACGGCAGACGAACAACGGGTGGCGGCGGCGGCGGTGGCAGCGATCGCAAGCGGCGCAAGGAAGCGGAGGCAGCACTGGAGCTGGCCCGCGATCAGGAGGAGCAGCGCAACAGAGAGATCGAGGAGCAGCGGGCCCGCGAACAGCAGCAGCAGCAGGAGCAGGAGCAGGAGCAGCAGCGACAGCTCGAGCTGTACAACCGGCTGACGCAGGCGGATCCGTCGCGCCACCCACTGTTCGACAGTATCGCGGGCGACGCCTCACCGACGGAGGGTGCCGATCCGGCGGCTGCGGCCGCTGCGATTGCTGCTGCCATGGCGGCGGCAGCCGCGGCCGGGCTGCATCCTTCCCAGCTGGAGCATCTGAATGGTGGTGTCGGCGGTGGTGGTGGGACGGTGGGCGGCGAGGATTCGTCGCTGAGCATGTTCGAGCATCACTCGATCTTCGACAAGGACACGCCGATGTTTGACATGACCAAGCTGTCCCCCGCACACGTCGAGTTTCTGAACACGCTGCCCGAAAACCCGAAGCGTTGGACGCAGGAGATGATCAACTCGGCGCTGGACATCAAGAACGAGATCGGCACGCGCGACTACGAAATCTTGCGCCGGCAGGGCATCCCGCTGCCGGCCGCCCGCACGCTGCGACGGCACAAGGACATCCGCAACAAGGCCGACCGGGCGATGAGCGAAACGGGCGAAATCTTGCCCGCCAGTGGTCCCGTGACGACGCCGGCCGGTGTTGTGGGCGGAAGCGGTTAAACGAGGCGATGCCGCTGGTTTGGTGTCAGTCTTTTCCAGAATTCTTGCCGCCGTGCGTCCCGTTGTTGCGGAAGTTTGAAATGTACCTGTGCCAGATATTGTTTTTTTTTGTTTAGATTGCATCGAATAGCGAAGGATAAGAGTAGAATAGCGTTTGTGCGCTGTCCCCCCCGAAGTCGAGGCACAAGGGCGCAGTGGAAGAAAACGGAGGCAGTGGAGCGATGGGTGGGAAGTTGGTGCATTAAGAGTCATGTGCAGCGGGAGCACCAGTTCTTGCTGTGATCGTTTTCTCCTAGTGGATTTGTCACAGAATATAAGCTATAGCATATCAGTAAGAGAGTAGTAGTAAGTAGTCAGCAGAAGAAGTGAGAGTAGCATTTCTTTTGTCTCCCCGTGATTAATTTTACTTAAACTTTCGATTCCTAGCCCAGATACACGTACGGAAAAAGAATAATTGTGTCAATAACTGTGTCGCGGAGGGCACAGAGCTAGCAATAAGAAGGGGGGAGTTTTGTTTTCCTTCAATGTTTTTACCAAGTACTTGACTAGATCTGGAAACGTGATTTATAGAAGAATGCACCAAACACATGATTTGAACGAACAAACAGGAATGAACAGCAATGTGTGTATGTGTGTACCAACTAATAAAAGCCTGTACATAGTTAGGGAACTCTATGGTCTAGATGTTTAAAAAGCACACGTAAGGGATGTGGATCTGTGTATTTTACGGTGTAATTCCAGGGCAGTTACGAAGATCGCGAAGATGCAAACGAAATAGTTTAACGAGCATGTTATTACTGGTAAGCAAGCTAATTCTTACGATGCCAACCCTTGTCCGTGTTCGATGGATGGTGATGGTGGTCGCGCGGTAAGTGCACACAATCAGCCAGAAAACTAACGTGTATGGAATTTTAAACTCTCGGTGTGTTTCAACTCCCAGATGATGTGTATGTCGTGACAGAGTGTGTAAATATTGGTGTATTCTGCTGTAGTAGCTGATAATCAACTATTTTTCCTGAAATTATTACTCGGATAGCAAACGAATCGATGGAATGATGAATTTACCTTTTGATGAGGTGTGTCGCAAAAGTAATGTTACAAAATAAAACCCCGAACGATGGCGAAGGTTCGTGCGAATCTGCTAAAATGATGATACGTGTGCTTAACTCTACTGTATCGCTTTAGGGAATGAGACATCCGAAATGATATAGCTTTCTTTTGCTCTGCGCCTAAGCTTAGGTTTTTTTATCGGTAATTTCGGATATTAAGGCCAAGAGGTGTTCCTAAAGCAGTATTTGATTCGATCCAATCGGTGGCTGGGGTTAGATAATCGGTTGGATTGTAATATCGTAATTAAAAATTTGAATTTAAATTTAACGGAAATAACGATAATAGCGCCATCTACATGCGAAATGTTGAATGTGACAGCTCCTTCTTGTATGCAATCGTAGTTCCCAGCGCTCCGCAAT
Organism: Anopheles melas; assembly: GCA_000473525.2. Classification (NCBI taxonomy): domain Eukaryota; kingdom Metazoa; phylum Arthropoda; class Insecta; order Diptera; family Culicidae; genus Anopheles; species Anopheles melas. The sequence goes on from AXCO02011567.1 coordinate 4,525, forward strand.
GTATGCAACCAGCAATGCACAGTTTCAAATAGCAAGAGAGGTATTTCTTACAAAACGAAGAATATTTTTAATATTTTATCCGATTTATTGTGAATATTGGAAAAAACAGTAATAAGTTATGTCATAAAAAAAAAACAAGACAAAATGATAATATTTAACTCCTACTGCACGTTTGAAGTAAGCTACAAACAAAAAAGCAAGTTAAAAATGCCATTTTCTCGCTTCTGTATCGTACAAATCTTTTGAATACGATAGCGAATAAATTGCTAAAATAAATGGGAATAAAAACAATACAATATTTATTCATGTGTGTATGATAGAATTCTTTGATTTCTGTTTTCTTCTCTATCTCTCTCTCTCTTTCTCTCTCTCTCTCTCTTTCGCTCCCTTTCTTTCTGCCTTTATCCTTTCTTCCTGTTCCCTTCTACTCTCCCTTCTCTTTCTCTCACAGTCTTCCAGTTTCCCTATCGTATTTTGCCGAGTTCCGAACTTGCGACCTTCACGCCCGACCAATACAGCACCACACACCACACTGCACCAACCGCAACCGATTGTAGGTGTGCGTTTACCCTGCAGCACTGTGGCAATCGAAAGCGACGAACCCCTTTTCTCGCTAGAGCGCACCGCACCGCAATGAAGGAGGCTTTCCCTCTCCATAGCGCCAATGCGCGAACGCAAAGCAAACCGGCCGCTGCGCTGAAGAAATGGTGTGGAGAAAAGCACGCCACACCGAAGCGGCAGCGATCGTCCGTACGATCTTGCGCGCGCCCCGGCAAACCCGATCGAAACGTGCCGCGCACCGGACGTGTTTTGAACGCGAGCGCGTGTGCGTTGTTGTGTGTTGTTTGGGTTTGGAAGCTGCGATCGGCGATTGATCATACATCGTCGCCCGTGGCAACGTGTCCGTAACCATAGAAGGAGTGTGTGTTTGTGTGTGTCTGTGTTTGGTTGAAAGTGAGTTTGCATTTATTCGAATCGACAGGCATAACAAGTGTCAGTACCAGTAGTAGTAGTAGCAGCACAGGCGCGGGCCACCAGATTTAGAATCGATTTAAATTGCATTTTCGCATTCGTTGGAACGCCAACGACGGTGCTGCACGGGCGAGCAACTTTTGCAACCCCGAACCCCGTGTAAAGCCTTCCCCTATTGCACACACTCGCGACACGCGTGTGCCGTGGATGAAGGTGAAAACGAAAGTCATCTCCCATCATCCCGGCCCGACCACCGCGACCGGATTCGAAACCGGAAGTGTGTACATGTAAATATATTTAATTTGCTTGTAGTGCTACATTTCCCTTTGCGCGTGATTTGTACGTTCGTGTATGTGTGTGTGTATGTGCTTGCAAAAGATTACATTTCGTGTCGGTTGTGTGACGGCTTGAAACCCCAACAAAAAGCATTAAAACGTAAAAGCGAACCTTCTCCCCAAGCAAAAAAAAAAAAAAACGTCACAACCGAAACATCCGTCCTTCGAGCAATACGCAATAGCACCGAAGATCCCATTGCATACATATTTAAACCCCTGCTTTTTTTCTTTCTTTCTATCTCTTCTCCTCTGTTTGGGTCTTTACCTTTCTTTCTCTGCATCAGACGGGTGTGCGCGCGCGCTTGTGCAATAAATTTCAATTGCGTAAAGTGACGGAAAACGCGGGCAGACGCGTGGCGTGGTGTGGCGTGTGTGTGTGTGTGGTCCGATCCGACCAAAAGGGGGAGGGTTTCGCATGTGTCGCATGTGGCGTGTATGGCGTGGCCAAACCGAATAAGAAGAAGAAGAAGCAGTACGCAAGCGCCTTATGTAAGAGGGCGCCCGAACCGCACGACATACACACCGGCGCGTTCGGACCGTTTCGGTTCCGTTAAGTGAAGCAGTCAACCTAGCAAACAGTGAAACAAATAATAATCTGACGCGCATATCCGTGTGTAGGTTGTGTTTAGTAACGGGGTGCAGTTTTTTTTGGCATTTGCACATTTCCGGCATGCGCTTTCGGTGAGTTGCAGCGGAGAGAGAAAAACAGAAAAAAACGTCCAAACAACAGCAAAAAGCTGTTGCAACCAAGCAAAACCGAAGCCAGCAGATTCCAAAGAAGACACAGTGGGTCCCAGCCGCATTTACGGACGCAAATAACTCCGGAGACGCTTCTGGAGCAACGATGGGATCGGCGGTGCGGCAAAATGTGCCACTCGCAGCGGGTAAGTGCAGCTGGCAAGATTTTGTGGCCAATTTATTAACCGTGCCGCCGGTCGCCGGTGCAAATGAGCATGAGCAGCAGCAGTGAGTGATCTTCCGACTTTATGTGGGGTCTCCAAATTTGGGAAGTAACGGTAGTTTTATGTGCGCATTCAAAAGCAAACGATGAGAATGACGACTGTACGAGCAATTTCCACACACAAAAAATGTCGATCTTATTGGCCTTATTTCGAGCTTAATTCTAAACCGGAATGTGAGCTCCAACCGGTAGTACCGAAGCACTGAAGTGAACACGTTTCATCCCGGATATGTCCGTAAGTGTCTTCCGTGCCGCCGACGCACGCTGCAGTTTCGATCCAAAAGATCCCGATCGTAACGCAACACAGAGAGAGAGAGAGATAGAAAGAGAGAAAGAGAGAGAGAGAGAGAGAGAGAAAGAGAGAGAGAGAGGTGAAAAAATGGCAGTACACGATTATCACGACCTTTGCGTGCTGAAACCCATCATCGTGGGACATCAGGGGAGCTCTTGAGGATTTGATATCCGAGCGGGGGCTTGAAGACTGTTCCCCTCTGATCCGATGCAAAGGAAGTGAGTGCACCGGAAGTAATGTTGGCCTTTCGCCCGTTCGGGCCGTCACTTTTGACACAGGCAGGCGCAGAAGTGCCAGCGAGCACAGTTTCACTGCACTCTACTCTACTCGTCTGCGTTGCCATGGGTGATGATGGCGGGAGGCGAGCGCTCCTCACATTACATGCAGCATTGCAATTGTTGCATTGTTTGCAGCGGAATGGTGCATGGAAATGAAGCCAGTTTTCAGGGAAAGTGGTGCAACTTTATGAGGTGGATTAATCGCGTGGTAGCGATCTGTGGTCGGAATAGGAATGGGCTTACGAAAAGAAAACATTCCGCCAGATATGCATCAAAATGTAACAATGATACACGGTTGCACATTGTGTTTGCGCAGAGCGCGATTTAATTATCCCATAACGGCATGACTCATGGTAATTTTTTTGAAAATTTTATTGCCTTCTGCTTCTGAGAGCAAAAAAAAAACATTTATGAGCCGAAATAAAATCACAGATTTTAAGCACAGTCTTCCCCCGTAAGTCACACTTTCTCGCTCGGTTGTAAAAACCATACATATATGCAATATCCCCTCAGTTCCGATTAATCACGTGGCGAACGAATGAAGAAGCCTGTAACAACCACCTTCGCATGGTGTGGACATCGCCCCTGAGTGTGTGTATATGACTCATCGCTCAGCTTGGTTTCGTTCGGTGAAATGGAATTGAAGCGTGTTGCATGTTTGATTAGCCTTAGCTCAGGCGCATTGCGCAACAGTGGACGTTCCCGCATTGTCGAGTCTGTCGAAATCATCCGCTGCAGGGAGGGGGAGGGGGGGGGCAGGGAGGTATTGGAAGTGGGTCATCGCTACGTTGGCCTCCAGACCGAAGTGGGACCATTTTGCTGTCATACTTGCTGGAAGCTGTCGTTCACCTTCGTGGGCTTTCCCGCGCGGTCGATCTGTTGCGCCGCGAAGGTCCGGGTAGCGTGTTTCTTTCTCTTGCGAAGGAGGAGGACTCGGCGCACAAGTACGTCCGGATTGCATCACTGGTGACTGGTGGTGACGATGATGATGGGGAGTGTAAAAGTGCAGCAAATGGATAACCGAGAAATGGGCAATAATATCCTTCCAGCAGTATCTTTTACGCTGCTTTAATTATGGAACGCTGAATGGTGCAACGCTTCAACGCGATCGAAGTTCAAAACTTTGCTCGAAAAAATACAACAACCTCGTTCGGGGTTTTGCTGAATATTTATGAGCTTTCTTTTCGGATTAAGAAATGATAATTGGGCAAACGGCTACCGGACGTTGGAAGGCATTCAAAAACCACACTCTTTCATATGTGCAGAGTTGCCAAAGTGCTTGGTTTGCTGGCTAATTATCATTGACGGGAGCTGAGAATGGAAGGCAGGATCAGTCTTTACTGCTGGCAGGACCTTGGGCAGGTTATTTGCATCGTTAAAATCGATTGTGGAAAGACATTAAGCATGAAACATTGGACAGGTTTGGAGAATTTTATTAATCGTTGTAGCAAATTGATATTCGTACATTAAAGAGCGCAAAAACATCCCCGCTGCGTGTAACCTTCAGCCCCGGGTTTGTGACCCCATTTCCGTGCGCTGGGGTCACACAGCACTGGCCCGATGCCAACCTGCCCGCTGCCGCCAGGAAGGCGACTGAGGTCTTCTGTCCCGAAGATTGTGAACGTCCCCGCCGTTTTGGACGAATTTTGTGCCCATCTCAGCTTCGAGCTCGAGAATGCAGGTCACAGGCGCTGTCATCATTTCTAGATGCCGGTGCCAACAACCGTTTTGGATGGATCGTGCTCCAAAAAGGGGGCTCCAAACACGCGTGGATAAAGGGAGTTCCAAAATCATATCAGCAAAGCAATAAACCAAAAATAAAATGACCTCGTGAGCGTGAGAAGAAAAGTATGTTGTAGTTAACCTGATTAGTATCTGGGTATGGGATTGTATTTTTTTACAGGAAAGATTTGGCAAAGTAGCATAAGCAAAGTGGACAGAGAACCGAGTGTCATAAATTTGCTACAAACTGGAACAGCCCCTACACGACGGCTGTAAAATGAAAAGCAAAAACTGAGCCGATAGAAAAGTGCAATAAATTGTGGTGCGAAAGCAATTAAACAATCAACACGAAAGGCGAGACGTTTCACAATCCACAGAGTAGGCCTTGACGTAAGACGCCATCGATTTTTTTTTGTGTGGCAATTTTGCACTAGTTTGACAGCTGTCATTCGTTTAGTGCACGAACCACTGTCAACAATATCGGTATTAAGAAGTCTGGAGGGGGGGGGGAATAGAGCATACAATACAGGGTTTTCCAGAAGTTATTATAGCCGTGGGACACTTTACTGACTCTTTCCTACATGAAAGGAACTTACTGCTACTGGGAATCGGACTCTGTAGCACCGTTGTTGGAGAAATCCAATAAGAATTTCCTAGGAGCCTGTACAAAAAGGGTGCCAAAAGGGTCCAGCTTCACAATCATATGAAATTCACTTCACATACGAAAGAGCCAAGGAACTGTCCGACAACTAGGAGAACCCCCTTGGAAAACCCTGTAACGAAACCCCCCACAGTGTGTTTATAGCGTTATAAGTGGAAGTGTTTCAGCGGAATCTATACAAAATGAAGCCATTTACAACAATGTTACCCTAATTTGTTGAACAAACTAACAATTTGCATAAAACACCGTGCAATTATCCCGAGCAGGCTGGTTCACTTCGTGGGATACTTTCGTGTGAAACCCCGTGCCACCCCATGTCCATGTAAGTGTGTGTGTGTGTGTGT